>MU184661.1:43471-137199 GCA_016904865.1 Pissodes strobi | reverse complement strand
TAGCAGACAGGAGCAGATTACGGCAATAAATCAAGACCTGGAGAATGCTCAAACTAGGGGCGACCGAAATTTGTTCCAGTTCAATGCAGCAAAGACCCAAGTAGCAACGTTTACCAAGAGGGCCAATACAGCGGGTCCTGAAATTGTTATGGCAGGGTCGACCATTCCTTCATCCTCGTCAATCGGACTGCTGGGTGTATCGATCAACAGCAATATGTCCTGGCATGACCACGTTGCAAACATCGCAAAATCAGCCTCCCAGAAGCATGGTGCGCTATTTCGAAACAAAAACTCTATACACCGTAGCAGTTGCTCTTGCTCTACAAAGCGCAAATAAGACCGTGCTTAGAATATTGCTTACATATCTGGGGTGCCGCACCAAAGCACACCCTAAAGCTGCTGGATTCCATTCAGAAGAGAGCTGTGCCTCTCGTCAACCGGAAACACCTAGAACATCGCTTTACAAGAACTCCTTTGTCTGGCGCACTGCATCACTGTGGAACTCACTCCCAGGACATCTGTTTCCCACTAATTACAACCTACAACTATTCAAGAACCGTGTCAATTAACATCTTCGCACACACATCGCTCGGCGAGCGCCATAGGATCTCCCTTTAGTGTGTGTGCCACTGCCATAAAAAA
Organism: Pissodes strobi; assembly: GCA_016904865.1. Taxonomy (NCBI): domain Eukaryota; kingdom Metazoa; phylum Arthropoda; class Insecta; order Coleoptera; family Curculionidae; genus Pissodes; species Pissodes strobi. Next base: position 136,557 of record MU184661.1, on the reverse strand, counting down.
ACATGGTGGATGTTGAGAAAGGGGCGGCTGATAGCTTGGGGCCTAGGACGGCCGAGACTGCAAATCCGCCACTGAAGTCTGTGCACCGGTATTAATTCTACTCCTCATGAATGCATGTTTCTTCATGCAAGAAAATCCACAAATGAGACAGCTATTTCATCTTGCCTTACAAATCCGAGAAATAAGATCTTCATGAAAAAGAATGTTCGGAATTCCAACTCTCAACTCTCGTTGAAGAAGTAGACTTGGTGGAGGCAAATCCCGAGTATGCCTCAGTTCGACATTCAGATGGTCGAGATGTAACCGTTTCCTTGAAGCACTTAGCTCCCCGTGTAAATAAAACTCTATTAGAAAATCGACCTGGAAAAACTCTAGTATGTAAAACCTCATACATTTCCGAGCTTCCATTATTTGAACATGCGGACCCTACTCCACTACCTCAATTACATTCGGATGAAGAACCGTCAAACTCCGAACTTTTGTGCGACTCAAAGGTACATACTTATTGATTCTGTAATTAACAATGATCAACAGAGTCCGTATCCAAAGCTTAAAGAACAAAAGGCAGATAAACTAAATCCTAGTAGATTAAGAAGACCCCCTAGGTACTTAGAAGATTACGTTCAAAATGAAGCTGGGGAGAATGTAATAGATTCAAAAGTCCCTGTATATTTATTTTACCTTACATTGTTCTACCTTGTTTAGTATTTTAACATCGTCAATGCCATTTATTATTTGTCAACTTTTGAATGTGTATTTCTTGCTAATTAAAGTCTTATATCAAAAGGTCTATAAGTTGCTACAATAGGCTAATAATACAGCTAGAGTAAAAATTAGAAAACTGTATCAGCTACAAGGTTGTTTGTTTCCAAAACTTTCATCAGAATTATTATACGATTATTGCAAAAGCAAATTTGAAATTTCGTAATATTAATCCAAATTCTATCATCCCTGTATGATTCCTGTTGGTATTGTCAACGCCATAACTACTGATCATAAATAAAGCTACAAATGTTTGTTTCATATTCATGGTGGCATGTTAAGATTTCACTTATGTCGAAAAGTTCGAAATGAATGAAAATATCGAAAATTGCTTTGATTTTGTTGGCGAGAAAAAACAATAAGAACTTTTACGAAAATGCAAAGAATTCATTTCACAATTTATATAAATTATTTATTTTCTACAACCGGGAGTACCTAAAGTGCAGACCAAGCAAACGAATACTGAAAGCAACGTCTTGAGACCTTGTGTCTTATTTAAAATATTGACTTATAAATTTTAGTTGAAAAAAATCTCTTGGTGCATTATTTATATGCATCAGTTTATTTAAAAGCAACTAAAATATATTTTATACTGTAAATTAACCTCCTCGTGATATGTTTACGCCATGAAACCTCATGGAGATGGCCTGGCGGGCGTATTGAACTTTTGAATGCTCTGGGCACTTTCTGGTGTAATAAGTTTAATAAAATATGAGAAATAATGCCATTTATGTAAAAAAAACACCCTGCTGCTTAGAATCGTCGCACATTAAACCATATTATGTTTATAAGAACCTTTTTGTTCTTTAGCATCATTAGGGAGTGATTTGGGACTCGATGAAACGGAAAAAGTGGCACCAACAAATAGTGTCTATAGGATGCAGTATTAGAGTTAGGTACTACACAAATATTAATTTTTATTCCTATATATTTGAAAAGTGCATAAATCTTCACGAGCCAGTCAGACTACATATGGATCATTTGTACCAAAATATGTTGTACAGAGAGTAAGGATAAATATATTATCTGGTTTTACCTAACATACTTGGATCATGATCATAAATCAAAATAAATTTTACATTCTTGCCAAGAATGCAAAGTAAGAAGATCAGTGAAGTTAAGGAACGTCGGGCGTGGTTTAGGAACATTTCTACTATGGAACAGAGCACCGAACAAAACCAATCCAAATAATATAATTTAATCGATCAGTCAAAATTAAAACCAGCATAAATACTGAACCAAACCAAAATTCCTTGTGAATATTTTCAACCTGATTTAATTTTTTACCCAGAACTGGCATTCGTTTTAATTTTAAATCATCCCCCATCCCTCTCTGATATTGGCGGTTAGTGAACGAGGAAATAATGGCCATTTAAACAACTTCTAGTACTAGTGATCGATTTCACGTGAATTACTCTTCTAAAATTTAATTTAATATGACATTTCTATGATGTTCCAACACTTGATACAATGCACAATAAGTTTCAAGGCCCAACGAATCAAAAGAATATAAAATAAAATAATATTTAGAACGAAAGTTTTAAACTGACTTTAAATATAAAATATTTCACAAGAGTTAATATGTAATAAAATTATTTAAAATATATTTAAAAAAGACTCACCAAATAAACACAAGACGAATTGTGGCCACATTTTCACTGTTGATGTAGCCAACCAAACCACAAATGTGTGGATCCTCTAAGATTCTCGGTATTTATACGAAATTTTAGCTGACTCCGAAAAGATAGTGCACTTTTCCATTCAAGAATTAACGAAATAAATTTCGATAATTGCAAAAGCTGCAATGTATTTTATCCGCTACTAATTACAGTTGCGAGGCAGATTTTTAGAAAATTTTCCATTCACTTCGATATTTGAAATTAACTAAATGCTGGCCAGATCTACCCTATTTTTAACAAATCTGCTAGAATCCAGGGAGTTCATAATTTGTGGGAACGATTGAAATCTCAGAACACACAAGGGGTATGAAACAGTTTAAATTGCTGAAAAATCGCACAATTTGATGCTCAATCAAATGTATAAAAATTTGGAGTTATTCAAAAGCATTTTTTTTATTTCTTTCCTAGGTGTTAACTGAGGAGATATCATAAAGTTATTGTTGCTTTTTATGGCCAGTACTCCCTCTTTACAAGATGGTTGTAAAATATTTCAAAGCTGACGTTTCGTTCTTAAGCCATCAACATCAACTTCACTTTTCTAAAACAGACCTACATTTTTTATTTCAGTTTTCCAAAGAACTCGACATTCTAAGAAAGGCATATATCACACTTGATAGTTTTTGTTATTATTAACATATCATTCGTTGAAAGAGCAATTACTAAATTGAACGATACGGTCAAGCTTTAGCAACGCTAACAATCACAAAATATATTAATTCAGACAATGCATTTTGCACTTTTAGACATCGTAATTTTAATATCGAACGTTGAATGAACCTGTCAGGAATAGGTAGCTCTTATTTCTTTCATTAAATAATTCAAAATTCAAAAAGATTTATTGTCTAACAGGAAATCCCATAATAAAGACAATTAAACTACAAATGTAAATCTTAAGCTAAGTCATACACAAATAGACAAAACGCATCATTCGCACTACCAATAGACAGACATGAAAATTCAACCAACAACAGGAAAACAATATAATGTAATTCAAATGGAATGATTAAACAATTTATATAGATTTAGGTAGTTATTGTTAGGTAAAGCTGAAAATTACAAAAATTTACAAAAACTGGGGAATATTAGATAATAATCTTTTCTTAAAGCTAGAAATAGAGCAGTTGAATATATCTAGATCAGTTTTATTATGCAGCTGATTAAGCCAGTAACAGGCTCGATATATCGGTGCATTACAAGCGATATTTGTTGATCTGTTTTCTATGTAGAATTTTAGGTGTGTTCTAGTATTGAAAGGAGGCACATAGAAGTTAATATAGTTAAGAAGTTCAGGAGAATCCACTTCATTATTACAAAGTTTGAATAAAAATAGTTGGCTACTAAGTATTGTGCTATGTTTTAATGATAGAAAGTTAAATCTTTCTAGCAGGTCTTGGTGGTCACAACTCCTAGGAGGGTAGGTACCATCTATTTTAAAGCTTAAGTATTTCAAAAATCTACGCTGGACATATTCGAGCCTGTCAATGTGGACTGTATAATTGGGGTACCAAACCAGAGCTGAGTATTGGAGTTTAGACTTTATTAAGGTGTTGTAGAGAGTTATTAAGCTTTCAGTATTTTCAAACTCTTTGGTAGCCCTGATAACAAATCCTAGAGTTTTTAAAGAAGATTTGACCACTTCATCAATGTGCTTGTTAAATGTCAATTTCTTATCCACAGTTATGCCTAGATCTCGCATATGATCGACACTAGGGAGTGATATATCATTGAGTGAATAATTGAAATTTAATTTTTGGTGGAGGTTTGATATAGACATGGTTTTGCAGTTGCCAGTATTTAAAGGCAGTTTATTTGTATCACACCAAGTAGATATAAGATGGATGTCGTTCTGCAGAACATTGCAGTCTTCAATACTTGTAATAATTTTGAAGAGTTTAAGGTCATCGGCGAAAAGGAGACATTCTGATTTTACATTAACCATTATGCCGTTAACAAAAATGGCAAATATTAGAGGGGCCAGATTGCTGCCTTGAGGGGCTCCACTAGGTGCTGTGTATGCGTAAGATTTGTACCCATTATATTCAATATATTGGGATCAGCCAGAGAGATATGATGAAAAAAGGTTTACAAGGTTTGGGTGGAATGCCATTTGGTACATTTTTGTGGTGATAAGACCATGGTCCAACTTGTCGATGGCCTTAGAGAAGTCCGTATACGCGACATCAAGCTGTTTTTTATGTTGATTGCATGGTAGGCTCTTTGAAGAAAAGAGGTAAGGTTTATTATCGTGGATCTTTTATTAAAAAATCCATGTTGTTTAGTAGAAATGATATTTTTAAGCTGATGGAAAAGATTGTTATACAGACAAACCTCGAAGGCCTTCGAAAAGTTGGATAGGATGGAAATTGGCCGATAATTCTCGACTTGGTTTATTGCACCACCTTTGAAAATAGGGCAAATTTTGGTGGTTTTCCATAGCTCAGGAAATGAATTTGATTTTAAGGCCATGTTAAATATGAACTGAAGAGGTTCAGTAAGACACTGAGCACAGTCTCTAAGCAGAAAAGAGGGAATTTGGTCATAGTCAGCCGTGTGTGTATTTTTTAGTTTTTTAAGTAGGTACCTGAAGAACCTCGGAATGGTTGATATTGTTGATCATAATGTTTTGAGAGTTGCTCTGATTCACAATATTAGGAGAGAACTGAGTTGACTGGGTATAGACATTTTTAAAAAAGTCAGCAAAGGCATTAACAATGCCTTGTGGAGATTCGACCAATACAGAATCATAAGACATGGAGCTAGGAATCCGGGTTTCATTTCTTTTTTTGGCGTATGAACTTCCAAAAGTGTTTTTTATAGAAGATTCTGTATTGCTTACATATGATTTGTAAGCCAAGTCTATTTTAATTTTAGTAATCCGCCATTGTCTAGAGAAAGCTGCATAATCATTAGGAGATTGAATTTTTTTATATTTATTGTGTAGGCGTTTTTTCAAATCAAGGTTGTTGATGACGTCTTTTGTGTACCATAATGGGTATGTAATCTTATTATTTGTGGAGAATGTTGGCACAGATTGATCCAGGATACCACAGCTTACAGCTGTGTCAATATCTGATAAGTCTAAATGACAGAAAGCAGTTGGTACAATAATGGGTAGTTTGCCTTTTTGAAATTGTATTTTTTATTAGTTGAAGAGGTGGGGAATTCATAGGATGTGTCAAAAGATATGTTCAAGGTAGGGGTAATGTCTTCATGAACTAAAGGTAAGTTTTCTGCTTACATTGCAGTTAATATTGGATATCACATGATCTAGTGTGTGGTTATGATAGTTTGTAACTTGATTGCATTGAGTATAGTCTGAGAAAGAAAGAAAAACATTTAGCTTGTTAGTTCTACCAATGTTATTACTTATATTGAAGTCACCTAAAAGCAAGACCTTAGAGTTTTGTATTGGTTCAAAGGTTGAGAGGCAGTCAAATAAGCTCTGGTATAGGTTAAGAGGAGAGCCAGGTTGCAAATAAACTACAAATACATACAAATCAACATTCCCAAAACCAATTTTACAGCCAAGGATGTCAATTTCAGGTACAAGCTCCTCAAGTTGTGTTAGATCTAACTTCCCAACAGTTACATCGTGGCGAACGCCAAGCATTATACCACCTCCTCGTGTCAAATTAAGTACATCAAGATTACGGTCTTTTCTGAATACTATGTAATTGTGGTCGAACAGTTCATGATCAAAGACACCCTCTTGAATCCAAGTTTCACTGATTGAAACCAAGTGGTATTCGCAGGTAGATACAGACATAAAAAAAAGTCTTGGTATTTAAGCCTCTGACATTTTGATATACAATTTCAAAATACCCATTAGACAAATCTGCTAGTTTAAAGTATTGGTTGTGGACCTTGACCTGTCAGTGACTATGACAGGTGATTCATTACGGTAGATGATTTTTAGGTTTGACTCTCTTGCACTGACACGCTCCTTCATTTCTTATTTTACTTTACGGTCATCGTGGAGTTGCTGGGGGGTCTTGTCTCTTGAAATGGATAGCTGATTAAGCTCGTCATTATTCTTTAGTTGTTTAGAGTTCTGTAGTATGTTTAGTGCCACAGAACTAGATTTACATATTACTTTTATTGGTCTCGTGCTATTGTTGTTAGCTTTGCCCAGCCTAAAAGTCTGGAAATCAAGCGCGCTCAACTGAGATGTGTCTGATTGCAAACACTGCTTGGCTACTTTTACAGCAACTTCCTGAGTATTTATAACCGACTCAGGGCAGTTGAACACTAAAAAGTTGCATTTGCGAGATTCTCGTTCTTGGTATTCCCAGAACAGATTTTCAATTATTAGTTTCTGTTCAATCGGAGTATTCGGGTTAGTCGAGTTTCTATTTGCAGAGGTTTTCAACTCGGATTCCAGTGTTTGAATTCTCTGGCTTAAGAGACTGTTGTTAGATTTTAAAATGTTGTTTTTATCTTCTATGCTATGCTATGCTATAAATAGTTTATATTATTTGGTATCGCACGGTATAAACAGTTATCACCAGAGAAAGTAATCCAGAGGATTCATGTACGGTCCTTTGAACATTGTACAGGACGTCCCTTTTCGGTCAATTTATTTGAAAACATTGTAGTCAAGGTATTTGTTACTTCTCGTTCGTTACGAGGAGATCCGCCATAACGTCCCAGAATGCTTAAAGACTCATCTTCGAATGCTCTAGCTAAAATGTGATTTAATGCTACTTCTTCTATAAGGGGGACTTAGAATCAATGTAACACCCTGTATCTTCGTTATTATCTTGAGTAGACATTTGAAATTACATATACACTGTGGGCAAAATTAAATTGGAACATTTTAATGCTTAATAACTTTTTTATGTTCAATAGATTTTTTTTTATAATTTTTGGATATGGTATGGCCTAAGGTATTGGGATTAAAAAGAACTTTGTAAAGAGGGCCTACTTCAGTGGCGTACAGAAAAGTATGTATTTTTCAAACCCGATATATTTCAGATCGTTGCAAAAATCGGCCAAATGAAATAAAGTTGTAAAAATGGACAAAAGAGATTAGAAAGAGTTCGGAATATTGACGATTATAAATCCAAGTCAATACAAACAAAATTAACATTTATACTTTAATTTTGGGAAAACCATGTCTTGTGGGCCAAGTTAAATTTGATCCTTTTTAATGCTTAATGACATTTTCTCAAAGGTTTTTTTTATCATTATTCGATATGTTATGGTCTGATATCAGATTCAAAAAGAACTTTGTAAAGCTGGTCTACTTCAGTGGCGTACATTAAAATTTAAAATTATAACTTTTTTAATTTTAAAAATTTTAATTAAATTCAAAATTTCTGTACGCCACTGAAGTAGACCCGCTTTGCAAAGTTCATTTTGATTCTAATATCTTCGGCCATAACATTTTCAAATATGTTAAAAAATTCCTTTGAAAATATAAAGACATTAAGCATTAAAAAAGGATCGAATTTAACTTGGCCCACAAGACATGGTTTTCCCAAAATTAATGTATAATGTTTAATTTTGCTTGTATTGACCTGGTTTTTTAAAGGTCAATATTCGGAATCGTTTCAAATCTTTTTTGCCCAATTTTAAATCTTTATTTCATTTTGCCGATTTTTGCAACGACTTCAAATGCTGGTTTTGAAAAATACTCCCTTTTCAGTACGCCACTGAACCTGGCTCTCTTTGCAGAGTTATTTTTAATCCCAATGCCTTAGACCATAACATATCCAAATATGATGAAAAAAATCCTTTAAAAATAAAACAATAGAACAAAAGTAATAAACTTAATCTACTCGGGTGTTTAGAAATAAACACAAAAAACAAATCCCATCGTCCTCCCCCAGGCTGGAGAACACCAAAGTACAAAGTCTGGGGCCGATCAATGACAGTTTGTGACAGGAGGGGCTGCATTGTATTGGCTGGCAGGAACGTCAAACTGGTGAGAGCAGTTTGATTACGGGAAGTGACGCCCCCACCATTCCGAGTTGCCACGGGATGTGGCGCATCAAATCCTATCGTCCTCCTCCAGGCTGGAGAACACCAAAGTACAAAGTCTGGAGCTGATCACTGGGGAGTGATCCAACAAATCCCATTTTTACCCCTGTCAGACTAGGGACCGCCAAAGCAATGAGTCTGTGGTCAATGCTTCGAGTGGAAGCGGCCCTATTTTAGGTGGTAGATGCATAAGCCTACTCGCATCGTCCGGTGAAAGACCACCCCACCAGAATTGGGAAGCGCTAAGTGGTTTTCCCAAATCACGTTCCGCTTCCGCGCTGGTGGTCACGGGTTCCACAGTAGGAATATATGGACATGATGGTGCTTCCAGGATCAAAATATTCCGGAAGTAAACTCCCCGGTCATTCGAATCTCCGGGCGCTGGGTCGCTCTGGGAGCCCTTCATTCCGCATTTCACAGACAGCAAAGATACCGAACCAATTTAGAATAGATTTCTGCAACATAAGAGGCCTAAATACAAAGATAAATTCTGTACACCAACATCTACAAGCAAATAGACCACACATATTAGCCCTTACAGAAACACAAGTATGTTCTACAATAACAACAGTGAACTACCTCTATCCTGGTTACGACTTACATACCCGATTTAGATATAAGTTCGGAATATGCCTTTTTGTCCGAAGCGACCTTTCATGTCACTGCGAGGAAACACTCGAATCGAACAATTTTGATGTCATGTGGCTAAAGTTCATCGCCAAGGGATCAACCAAGTTTATATGTTGTCTCTATCGCCCTCCGAGCGATAGAGCCTACCAAACACTAGCTACCACTTTTGACTCAATACAGGTCGATCACACCAGTTCAGAAATAATCGTTCTGGGAGACTTCAATGCCCACAACACCAACTGGCTCAAACATCACAACAAGACCGACAACGAAGGTAGAGAAGCTGAAGCATTTTCCATCAGCTGCGGGCTTACTCAACTTGTAGACGAACCAACTCGAATCTCAGAGAAGGGCGAGTTCGCCGCCCTCCTGGATCTTTTTCTGACCACCAATCCTGACCAGTACAAGGTTACAGTTGGTCCGCCATTAGGTACCTCCGACCACAAACTTATTACAACGGTTTGTGAATTGCCACCCATACAGCAGGATCTACCATTTCCTCGCAAAATCTGGCATTACAATTCTGCAAACTGGGACGATCTGAGGCAGTTTTACCTAGATTTTCCTTGGCTCGACGTCTGCTTTGCCACTGACGACCCATCAGACTGCTGCGAAGAGATCATGCAAGTAATCTCCTCAGGAATGGAAGCATACATCCCAAATTCCATCAAGTTACCATCAAAAGGAAAGCCCTGGTTCGACAAAAGATGCGAAAGAGCTGTAGGAAGGAAACAGCAAGCCTATAAGTACTGGCAGTAAAATCAGACCGCTGAAAATCGCAATTATTTTATCAAAGCGAGAAACGAGTGCAAGCATGTGATCCACGAAACTAAGGACAAACACAATCAAAGGATCAGGAATAAACTTTTGCAATGCCCCAGTGGTTCCAGGAATTTCTGGTCGGTAGCAAAGGCAGTAAGTAACAACTTTAAAAAAACGTCTCTCCCACCTTTGACGGACGAATGTGGCATCACGGCGACTACAGCCAAGGAAAAGGCAAACATGCTCGTCAAAATGTTTTCATCGCACTCTACCTTAGACATGCCTCAAGGCAAGACTCTCCCTACTATACCGAACATCAACACTACCATGGCAGAAGTCAAGTTTTCTCACCGTGATATTCGCAAAATCCTTAAAGAACTAGATACGCAAAAGGCATCAGGACCGGACGGAATACCTGCCATCGTACTAAAGAACTGCGCCAACGAACTAACACCCGTTTTTTCCAGGCTTTTTTCTCTTTCTTACAGAAAAGGGATTTACCCATCCTCTTGGAAAGTCGCTCGAGTCCAACCTGTTCCAAAAAAAGGCAAGAAAACCACACCCTCAAACTATCGCCCAATTGCCTTGCTTCCAATAATCTCCAAAGTCATGGAACGTGTAGTCAACCAGCAACTACTCAAGTACCTCGAGAGTAACAGAATAATCAGCGATAATCAATACTGATTTCGCAAAGAGAGATCGACAGGAGATATTTTGGCCTATGTCACTCATATATGGAGTAGGGCAATTGAAAACTACGGAGAGTCTCGAGCGATTGCGTTGGATATTTCAAAGGCATTCTACAGAGTTTGGCATGACGGACTGCTCAACAAACTGCCGTCGTTGGGACTGCCCGCCTCTCTCTCCACCTGGCTGACCAGTTTCCTTAAGAACTGATCCCTACACGTTGCAGTCGATGGACACATCTCGGACACATTCACCATCAACGCGGGCGTGCCTCAGGGCGTAATACTTTCACCAACTCTGTTCCTCATCTGTATTAATGACCTGCTGATCGAAACGAATAATCCTGTTTGCAGTTTTGCAGATGATAGAACCCTTGCCTCCCACATTAGATCAGAAAAACTCTTACCAGCGACTGAGACTCATCACCGCAGACAGGATCAGATTACAGCAATTAATCAAGACCTGGAGAAAGTTCAAACTTGGGGCGACCGAAATTTGGTCCAGTTCAATGCAGCAAAGACCCAAGCAGCAACGTTTAGATGTTTATATATGCGTGGCTTATTAATCTATTAATTTACTTTTTCTTAAATATTTGAGTGTCTAATTTGATGGATCTATGTCCCTTTCGTGAAAAAATATGTTCCTATTTAGAAGAACTTTAAATCTTATTGTTACAATTTATTCTATAAATTAATGTATACGATGTATACGAATATTTCTTGAACTTGAGTAGATTTTTATTAATACCTAGCTTATTATTGATTTTGAACATAAAACAACAAAAATCTGCTTTTCCTAGAATTCTAGTTTCTTTTTGGAATCGAGACTTTGATGTAGATCGACTCGTATCTACCGATACATAGCCACCACTTCCGCTATGAGAGTCAAAAAAAAATCAACACTGAGTAATGCATTTGTATGTGTGTTTCTCTGAGTTGAGTACTTTCGATATTATTGGTTCGAATTTCGATGAAATTTTATTGCATTCCAGATTTGGATATTCTAAAATTTAAAAAAAATCCCACAGGGCATCTGTTTTCGCGCGTGTAGGGGTTGCACGAAAAGAGTTGCCAACTTGAAATTTGGCGCACGTATAGATGGTCATAAGATGAAGCGACCGTAACTTTTTGACAAAAAACGATAAACGGTAGGGATCTGGAACATTTTTGAATTAATTTTTTTATGTATATCAAAGACTGGATTATTTTATACAATTTGTTATGATCATTTTTCCGTTTAAATTAAAAAAACTATGAATTTTTGAAAATTTGCATTGATCCTTACGGGAATATTTATAAAAAATTTGTAGATACACAAATTTCAGTCGATTTTAAAACTGTTCGCGAATTTTTATTTGTTTTGATGTTTTGCAAAATCCCATAGACAAAAAAACGACAAATTTGGGAAATAAATTTTTCCCAAAAAATTTGCCTAAGGCACCATTTTGTCAAAAAGTTAGTTTTCTGGATTTTTCGATTGTTTGCGGGCTTACTTGGTGGAAATCCATATCACTTGTATATAACATAAAGAAAAATTAATTTAAAATTCCCACAGTTTTTTATTTAATATCGAACATTACGACATTTTTGCTACACGGTAGCTTTTTCAAGTAATACCATAGAAAATTCTAGTGTACTATAATATTCTTTGGTAATACTAAAGGATATGTATTAATCTTAAATATTCAACAGTTATCTACCTGAAATGTTTGGGTTTTCCTATCCGATTGCAAGAAAGTACTTAAAATAAGTTCAACAATAGAGAATTATTACAAGGGTTTTTTTTATGACAGTGGCACACACACTAAAGAGAGATCCTATGGCGCTCGACGAGCGGTGTGTGTGCGAAGATATTGATTGACACGGTTCTTGAATATTTGTAGGTTGTAATTAGTGGGGAACAGATGTCCTGGAAGTGAGTTCCACACTGATACAGTGCGCCAGACAAAGGAGTCCTGGTAAAGCGATGTTCTAGGTGTTTCTAGTTGTACGACGAACTGGTGCGCTCCTGCCGTCTGTCGGGACTGTCTGACAGGAGTTGCCAGGGGCGGGATTATTCGGGCCAAATCCTGGGAACATCTGCCGTGAAAGTATCTGTAAAGCAGAGACATCTCGGCCACATGTCTGCGATGTTCCAGACTGTCCAGATTCCGGGTCAACTCCGGATCGCCGACGAGACGCACAGCCCTCTTCTGAATGGAATCCAGCAGCTTTAGGGTATACTTTGGTGCGGCACCCCAGATATGTGAGCAATATTCTAAGCACGGTCTTATTTGCGCTTTGTACAGCAAGAGCAACTTCTGCGGTGTATAGAGTTTTTTGTTGCGAAATAGCTCACCAAGCTTCTGGGAGGCTGATTTTGCGATGTTAGCAACATGGTCATGCCATGACATATTGCTGTTGACCGAGACACCCAGCAGCCCGATTGACGAAGATGAAGGAATGGTCGATCCTGCCATAATGAAGTCAGGGCCCGCTGTATTGGCCCTCTTAGTAAACGTTGCTGCTTGGGACTTTGCTGCATTGAACTGGACCAAATTTTGATTGCCCCAAGTTTGGACTTTCTCCAGGTCTTGATTTATTGCTGTAATCTGCTCCTGTCTGCGGTGATGAGTCTCAGTCGCTGGTAAGGGTTTTTCTGATCTAAAGTGGGAGACAAGGGTACTGTCATCTGCAAAACTGTAAACAGGATTATTCGTTTCGATCAGCAGGTCATTAATATAGATGAGGAACAGAGTTGGTGAAAGTATTGCACCCTGAGGCACGCCCGCGTTGATGGTGAATGTGTCCGAGATGTGTCCATCGACTGCAACTTGTAGGGATCGGTTCTTAAGGAAACTGGCCAGCCAGCTGCAGAGAGAGGCGGGTAGTCCCAAGGACGGCAGTTTGTTGAGCAGTCCGCCATGCCAAACTCTGTCGAATGCCTTTGAAATATCCAACGCAATCGCTCGAGAGTCTCCGTAGTTTTCAATTGCCCTACTCCATATATGAGTGACATAGGCCAAAATATCTCCTGTCGATCTCTCTTTGCGAAAGCCGTATTGATTATCGCTGATTATTCTGTTGTTCTCGAGGTATTTGAGTAGTTGCTAATTGACGACTACGCGTTTTATGACTTTGGAGATTATTGGAAGCAAGGCAATTGGGCGATGGTTTGAGGGCGTGGTTTTCTTGCCTTTTTTTTGGAACAGGTTGCACTCGAGCGACTTTCCAAGAGGATGGGTAAATCCCTTTTCTGTAAGAAAGAGAAAAAAGCCTGGAAAAAACGGGTGTTAGTTCGTTGGCGCAGTTCTTTAGCACGATGGCAGATATTCCGTCCGGTCCTGATGCCTTTTGCGTATCTAGTTCTTCAAGGATTTTGCGAATATCACGGTGAGAAAACTTGACTTCTGCCATGATAGTGTTGATGTTAGGTATGGTGGGGAGAGTCTTGCCTTGTGGCACGTCTAAGGTAGCGTGCGATGAAAACATTTTGGCGAGCATGTTTGCTTTTTCCTTCGCTGTAGTCGCCGTGATGCCACGTTCGTCCGTCAAAGGCGGAAGAGACGTTTTTGTAAAGTTGTTACTTACTGCCTTTGCTACCGACCAGAAATTCCTGGAACCACTGGGGCATTGCAAAAGTTTATTCCTGATCCTTCGATTGTGTTTGTCCTTAGTTTCTTCGATCACACGCTTGCACTCGTTTCCCGCTTCGACAAAATAATTGCGATTTTCAGCGGTTTGATTCTGCTGCCAGTACTTGTAGGCTTGCTGTTTCCTTTCTACAGCTATTTCGCATCTTTTGTCGAACCAGGGCTTTCCTTTTGATGGTAACTTGATGGAATTTGGGATATATGCTTCCATTCCTGAGGAGATTACTTGCATGATCTCTTCGCAGCAGTCTGACGGGTCGTCAGTGGCAAAGCAGACGTCGATCCAAGGAAAATCTAGGTAGAACTGTCTTAGATCGTCCCAGTTTGCAGAATTGTAATGCCAGATTTTGAGAGGCAATGGTGGATCCTTCTCTTTGGGTGGCAATTCACAAACCGTTGTAATAAGTTTGTGGTCGGAAGTACCTAATGGCGGACCAACTGTAACCTTGTAATGGTCAGGATTGGTGGTCAGAAAAAGATCCAGGAGGGCAGCGAATTCGCCCCTCTCTGAGATTCGAGTTGGTTCGTCTACAAGTTTAGTAAGCCCGCAGCTGATCGCAAATGCTTCAGCTTCTCTACCTTCGTTGTCGGTCTTGTTGTGATGTTTGAGCCAGTTGGTGTTGTGATCTCCCAGAACGATTATTTCTGAACTGGGGTGATCGACCTGTATTGAGTCAAAAGTGGTAGCTAGTGTTGTGAAAAAGCTTTGGTAGGCTCTATCGCTCGGAGGGCGGTAGAGACAACATATAAACTTGGTTAATCCCTTGGCGGTGAACTTAAGCCACATGACGTCAAGGTTGTTCGGTTCGAGTGTTTCCTCGTGGTGACATGAAAGGTCGCTTCGGACAAAAAGGCATATTCCGAACTTATATCTAAATCGGGTATATAAGTCGTAACCAGGATAGAGGTAGTTTACTGTTGTTGTTGTAGAACATACTTGTGTTTCTGTAAGAGCTAATATGTGTGGTCTATTTGCTTGTAGATGTTGGTGTACCGAATTTATGTTTGTATTTAGGCCATAAGAAGCTTGCAGAAATCTATTCTAAATTGGTTCGGTATCTTTGCTGTCTGTGAAATGCGGAATGAAGGGCTCCCAGGGCCACTCAGCGCCCGAAGATCAGAATGGCCGGGAAGTTTACTTCCGGAATATCTTGATCCTGGAAGCACCATCATGTCCATATATTCCTACTGTAGAACCCGGGACCACCAGCGCGGAAGCGGAACGTAATTTGGGAAAACCACTTAGCGCTTCCCAATTCTGGTGGGGTGGTCTTTCACTGGACGATGCGAGTAGGCTTAGGCATCTACCACCTAGGGCTCAGACTCATTCCTTTGGCGGTCCCTAGCCTGACAGGGGTAAAAATGGGGTTTGTTGAGTCACTCCCCAGTGATCAACTCCAGACTTTGTACTTTGGTGTTCTCCAGCCTGGAGGAGGACGATGGGGGATACGGGCCAATCCCTTGTCCTTCTAGGAGTCCCGATCTCATCATTATGGATTTCTGTTTTTGGGGCTATAAGATTTACGCAATTCTGCTTAATAACAACGTGCAAACTCTGACAGACAGATTTAGTGAAGTCATTCAAGCAATTCCATTTTGGGAGATAAGAAATACATACAGATCGTTCGTCGATAAGACTAAAAGATGAGAATCAGTTGGTGAAAACTTATTTGAATAGTTTTTATTATTTTGGGTTAGTTGTTATTTCATAATTTTACTTAAATAATTTGTCTATTTTCAATTACAGGAGTTAAAACAGAGTTCACATAGTCTTCTTAAGATTTCCATGCTAGTAACCTACTCCAAAATCTGATCTGAACACGTACCGCGGTAAATAAAATTAATAAAAATCTAAACCAAAATATTTCGAAGCAAAATATTAATCCTACTCAAACTGAATAAGGATTTTGAATTTTTTTGTATTTCTTTGGCGTCCTGTATTTATTGCATAGAAGCATGTAGGCGAACCTGCTTTTCACTGTCGGTGGAAAATTTTATTGGGAATCGAGAAAAGTAGAACTAGAAATAAACAGTTCAAAAACAAAGTACATGACAATTGTAACAACAGAAGGAACAACAATTACAATTCTCGGACAAACGATTGAAAAAGTCAATGTGTGAGCTGTGTCCCTCAGAATGTACTCTCGATGATTTGTGGCTCGCTAACACTGAAGCGGTTGACGTAGACCGATTGTGGTCCGAAAACCTGTAATTGTTCGGATTCGGACAAGAAAAAGTAAAGTAAGTATCGCTGGCCAGTGAACATGTTGAGGTAAAGTACGATTTCTGGCATTTCGATAAACTTTCGGGCGGCGACTGTCATTATGCAGACAAAATCTTGACTCGTCTGTAAACAGAAGGTCATTCTAAGCGTAACCGTGCCAAGTGAACTCGCTATCTTCTGTGGGCTGAAGCTCTTGCTATATACGATGCGTAATAAAATTTATTACGCTCTTTTTGACTTTCTAATGGGCGCAAACCTTCACTCCAGCTTAGAAGGAATTAGGAGTGATTAATCTCAAACCGAAAGAAAAATTTAAATTTTGAGAATTTAAAATTAGATATTGAATGAAATAAAGAAATAAAGTATGTCAATGCATAGGCTAAAATGAGCTGTCACCGAGCGTATAAATTAGTCCCTAGCTCAAATGCCGGAGAGTAGGGTGCGGGTTGATTTATTTAAGGCGCCACGGGCTTGTAGATGGCACAAGCAAGAAATACCCCAAAGTTGAAATGTAGAACTCATTTTAGCTGAAGCTTCGCGTCAAAATAAGTGAATACCAAAAATTCGTTATTTATTTCTATCAGGAAAATCGACCGATAAAACAAAAAAAAATAAGTTACAAAATTAGATTAAATATATATACCGGCAATTTATCAGTATTAATAAAAAATAATAATTACCCGAAAATTAGTCAAAATCAAAGTCGGTATAAAGCAAGCATTCGAATTAACTAAAGAAAACAACTAAAGTCGATGAGAACAAATATTCAAAAACTAATAAAAAATGACCAAAGAAAGAGGTAAACAAATATTCAAAAAGTAATCAAAAATAATCAAGAACGATTCAATTATTGAGCGCTAATGATAAAAAACAAATACTTGTTGCGCGTAAAACTCTTTTAAATGTGTTAGCAAGATATAATGAATTAGATGATACCCACCCTTAAGGATGCGGCCAGCGCAACATGTGTGCTCCGACTTGCTCGTCGGCGTGGGAGTGGGTCAATAATTGTTTACTCTTGACCAGGGCGCCACCAGTTTGAAATATCCGAATCCGCAAACCCCAAACAGGAAGATCCTCGGTCTTAAGAATCCATAAGGGCGGTCCAAATCGACGATTATCCGCTACGCAAGGGCGATTCACATCCAAAATTAACTACACGTGTTTGGTTGAGGTATTTCAGAGCAAATAAAAGACGGTCATGTTCTTGCAGGTTTAAGTTTATTGGCGCTCGTTAGGTTGACGGTAACGTGTTGTCATATTTCTTTCAATAAACAAAATGATATAAAACTGGTAACATAGCTCAATTGGACACAAGTAATAATCTATATGCTCATAAATATACAGACAGTAATTTGAATTAAAATTGCGTTATAATAGAAGTGAATCAGATAAAGGATGATCGAACAATTATTAGACACGCTTTAGCTATAACGGAAGTAACAATATAACACCAAACTATTACGAAAGATAAAACCAAGTTCAACAAATTAATCATTAATCACAATATACCTAAGGCATCTATCGTCTCATCATACTAGTAGTTAAAAGTTATCCGTCTAATAGTAGCTACTAAACTTTGTGCGCGTTTACCATGGTAGACGACTCGCAGTTGTACATGAATAAACCTTACTGATCCAGATTATGAAATACCGTTATGTAAAATTATTATAACTGGACAGTCAATAAATCAGAACGACAATGTTGATCAAATTGTAAGATTAAACAAATGTAATATATAAAGAAGAACTCTGAGCATTAATATAGATCCACACTAGTAGATTCAGCAGTTAATTAGATTCGCATAGGTAAGCTGTGCTTACACCGAAACAGTACCGAATATAGTTATATCAGTACCACGCAGAAAACTAAAACACGCGATATGATACAACGCTGGAAAAAACTCTAAAACACGCAATCTAATATACGCTGAAAAATATCAATAACACGCTGAAAATACGCGCGTGAACATATCAGTAACACGCCACTAACATTATGCCGAAAAGATCACAAATATAACCTAAACTTATCTTTACTGGTCTTCGCCGATATCACCTACGGCCTTCTGCACGTGGACTACTGCTATGCACCTTGGGACTATAAACACTCAGTGGTATTTGAGGTAATCCCCATACCTCTATGGCTACAGTTGGTACCAATGAAACACAACCAACTGTATTGACTGGCAACTACTTGGTTAGCTACTCAAATTCTCTCCAAGCAAAGCTCGCTCCGAACAAAAATAGCTTGCTCCGTATACACAACTCCAACCACAACAGCTCCAGCCAAAAATATTAGCTCCCAGGGAAACTGGCTCCCAGCAAAAATGGCTCCAAACTAACCTAACTACGTAGGGTTTTATGATGGTAATGACGAATTGGGAGCAACAACGCTCTCTTCTACAGGCATTCCTCGAGGAAGGAAACGGCGTACTTTGTTCCAGAATACACTGCACGTGGCAAGTTACTAACCAAAAATCTTGACTCTCTGGCAAAAACCACCCAATCCATAGTCAAGCCATAAACTACAGCAACCCAGCAATTATGCCACTTTATACCCGAAATAAGTATAATCCCCGTTAGGGTGAATTAAAAATTCTTAAACTTTTATCAGGCAACGCACTACCTCCTCTGAGAGTTTTCTGAAAAGAGAACGAAATCTGGTCGAAAACGACTATCTAGGTCGTGAAATTCAATGTTAAAAAGCTAGCAAAATCTCGGCCAACAGAATCGCTTTACACTGTCCTGTATCCAACGTAAAAATACACCAGCCGATTGTCGCCAAATTTACTACCATCTGCAATATGCAATGAAACGTACCTGTATGGCTGTATGATATTATGCATTGCTGGTAGGACAAAGAAATCCAACGATAAATTCATCATTGACAATGACCAAACAACCAACAACCAAATCATTCCGACCGGTGGCCATTTAAAACTCCTGACATCAAAGCTATTCAACGCAAAAATATCAATCGAACCTAAACGTACCTTTAGCTCCAGCCGGTTTTTCTTGCTGAAACATTTGCGACCAAATTCTAGCGACGTTGCCAAGTTAGGGAACAGACGCATTTAATAACATATCCTGACTGCGTATTTTTAAAGCGAAAGCGAAAAACAGTCGTTTAATATCGAAAAAAGGGCAGCATATCAATTAATTATGTATTTTCTTGTTGGCTTGAATCGTAACCACGTCAAAATCACAGGGCAACCGCTTTGCCAATTAAACATCTGGCAACGTTCCAAGAATAACCCTTTTCATTAAACATTCCGAAGTGCATTATATTACACTCGTCCGTAGGCAACCAACAATTCTTTTAAGATATATTACCGCCAAAAAAGGAAATTATTCGTAAGGTAAATGATTTAATTGAAGTGCACAGCTATATACCTAAATGTTTTCTTGATAGCGATGTAGAATACGATACGATCTAGTGACTGAAATTACGTATATAACTAGCTTGTTTCAGTTTATTCCTCTAACAGCTCGATAAAGGCACTAGTCGTTCGACAATCATGCAAAATTAAGGGTGGCTTAATTGACTTTATTTGACTTCTATCTATTACATGGTTCTCATCCTAAAATGACATCTAACATACTTACGGAAGCGGCCTGTCCTGTTGGAGATTCGCTTAAATTATAACTAAATAAAACAGATGAATAAACAAACATGGATTGGTTTTATTACCTAATAACGAAATATCACAGCTGCTCAGGAGGAAAGAAAATTAAATTGGAGAAAATTTCAGTAAATCAATTCTTATGGTTACACTGTATTCTTAAACGAAAAAAAAGGTAGGCTTTACTCGGTGAAATAATTCACACGCTTCATCTAAACAAATTCCAAAATAATCGATTGTAATTAATGACGATCGCTCAAAGCATTAATAAAAAGAACGTCAGTAAAATATGTTGAAAGCCAGCGATACTGCAAATAATTTCTCGTTATAGCTAAGTTTAATTAGCTCGAGTAATCACCTAATTAAAGACTAATTCACGGGCTCGAATCATGATCCGTCACATATGCCGTATAACTAAATAACTATGATTACTCAGTTCAATTAGGCCTCACGTAAGCGGTTTCTAACAGTTTGGTCCGATGTTCGGGTGGCAGGCATTGAAAAAGGTTGTTGCAGATGTCGTGCAGTAGAAAAAGGCGCATTATTACGTTAATGATAAGAAATCGATGTTTTCGATGAGTTGTTACTCGCTGCGATCCACTTCCAGATCTTCTTGCAACACTGCCAGTTTCTTTGTACCGAGCTATCGTTCGTGAAATAACGCTCTGCGTTGTTCTCAACACTGCTGCTATCTCAACTTGGCCATATCCTCTTTGGTACATACATACGGCATTATTTGACTGCTCCATTGTCAAGTGATTTCGCTGCATGTTGAATTATCAAAAGGAAGCTTGTACTTTACTTATCAATAAAAACTAAACATTTAATAAATGAGATTCTTCTTCTTCTTCTTCTTCAAGTGCCTATTCGTTCCGAATATTGGCGATCATCCTGGATATGATGACTTTGTTCACGGCTGCTCTAAATAGTTCGGTAGTAGTTTTTGAGAACCATGTTCTTGAGTTTTTAAGTCATGATATTCTCCTTCTTCCTGGTGGTCTTCTGCCATAAACTTTCCCTTGGAGAACGGACTTTAAAAGGTGATATTTGCTTTCGTTCCTCATAATATGTCCGAGGTACTCAAGCTTTCTTCCCTTGATGGTGTATTCATTACTTCCAATGCCTTCTTCATTCTCTCCATCACTGCCTTGTTGGTCACTCTGTCCACCCATGATATTTTCAGCCTCCTCCTGTAAAGCCACATTTCGAAGGCTTCGAGTCTTCTTTGTGTTGCCTCGGTTAATGTCCATGACTCCATCCCATAGAAAAGAATCGAGAAAATATAGCATCGGAGGAGTCTGATTTTGATGTCGATGTTGAGGTTGTGACTTTTAAACAGTTTAGCGATTTGGCTGAAGGCGGCCCTTGCTTTCTCTATTCTACACCTGATATCCTGATGTCATTGATCATGGTTCCCAAATAGGTGAACTGTGTTACTCTGTCTATTGGTGTGTTGTTGATCGTTAAGTCGTATCTTCCACCAATTTCTCTACTGACCTATCTTTGACATTAGTTGTTGTTTCAGCAAATATCATTATTTGTTCTTCTGTGTTATCAGTCTCCTCCGCAATCAGTCTGCATTCGTCTTTGATGTCCTCCTTTACTTAGTTCCTTACTGAGTCGTTCTTAAGTTTCGTAAGATTTTATTTTAGTTGTTTTATTTTATGTATAATCTTAAATTTTGTCCTATATTCTCCGACAAGTGGATTGTGGTCCGACTGTATGTCTGCACCCGGGTATGTTTTCACGCTTGTGAAGCTGTTTCTATGTCTTCGATTTATTAAGATATAATCTATCTGGTTTCAAATGATATGGTCTTTTCCGTCGTCTCTGGGAGAAGTCCAGGTGTATAGTCGTCTGTCTGGTAACTCATAGAAGGTGTTTGTTATTACTAAGTCATGTTCGGATGCAAATACACTCAGAATGTCCCCCCTTACATTTCTAATGCTAAGCCCGTGAGGTCCAATGTGTTTCCCTTCTCTTCCCTTGCCTATTTTGGCATTGAAGTCACCCATTAAGATAAGGATTTCTTGTTTAGGGAGTTTCTTTATAAGATCTTTAATCTGAGAGTAAAATTCTTCTACTTCCTCTTCACCGTGATCAGTGGTAGGTACATATACTTGTATTATGTTGGTCTTCACTGGTAACGTATTCAATTGTAAGAGCATGACTCTTTCGTTCATAAACACAAAATTAGTGGCGTGTCTAGCAACATCCTTTCTGATAATCAATCCCACTCCGTGTACGTACCTTCCATTAGTGGTTCCAGAATAGTACACTCTACGTATAACTCTCCATGTCGCAGTAGCCGGAACCGGGCCATCTCATCTCACTCACTCCCATGTTCTCTATATTCAATCTTCTCATTTCCAACAGCGCATTCTCAAAATTTTCTTTGTTTGCAGTTTTTTATTATTCATGTTTCCATTCTTATTTGCTCCACCCGAAGATCCGATCGGGGAGCTTGAAACTCCGGACTCATTTAATAAGAACATATCTATGATGTACTAGGAAAAAAAGAAAATATTTGAGGTGGTGTCCCGTTGCCTTCCTCAAGGAGAGGGATGTATGGATTTTGGTTAGAATATAAGGATAGGACCTGAAAAACCTCCCGGTTTAGGTACGGGAGATTTTTCAAGTCTCGCGTTGGCAGGTCCCTGAAGTAGACCTGTCTCTGTCGGGAATACAGAAGGTGTCTACCCGCTGAGATTACTAATCGGAAAAATAAGTTATGTATGCGTTTGTAACTTAATACCTATGAAAGGTACTGACAAATAAAGTGGATAAATAACTACTCTCAGATAAAGTGACACCAGGCTACTTGATATTAATGTATACCTATTCTTTTGGAGGTCAAAATGTTTCAACGGAAACGTAAATATGTGTTGATCGAGATTTCAATAGCGATGACCGGAATTGGGACCCGCTGTAATATTGCTTTATTTTTCCCAGTAGGCAAGTGGTTCCAAAACCGTTACGCGAGAAGTTAACACAGATGCAGAATGTGATACAAAAGTTAATCAAAACCCGTTATCCAAAAGTTTAAAGTTAATCAAAAATAATGGACCTGTCGAATTCAAAAACAAAACTATCCCAGGCGGGCTCACAATCCAGCATTGAAACATCAGTCTGCCTCAAGGATTCTAGGGGAATCCAAAGGTTCGATACGAATTGAAATGAAAAAAGAATACCTTACTGGTTGCCACATACAACATCCGAACTATGCGACTAGAAGAACATCTGAAGGCCCTAGAAACAGAGCTTGGAAACATTTGATGGGGCATCATAGGACTATGCGAGACAAGAATGCCGGGGGAGACCTCTACCGTGCTTAAGTCGTGACATCAGCTTTTCCAAAGGAACTCCACCGACCACCATCATTTGGTGGGAGTTGCCCTTCTCGTCCACCATAGACTCAAACACCAAATCACCAGCAGCAGAGCTGTATCAGATCACGTTATTTACATCGAGCTAAAGCTAAATGCAAGACACAGCATAAAGATTATCCAAGTATATGCACCGACATCAACCTTCACAGAGGAGAAGATGTCTCGACTGCTAAGAGCTTGGGACGAACAAACCACATGGTGATCATAGGTGATTTACACGCTAAGGTTGGCGAGAAAAGAGTGGGAGACCCGGACATCATCGGTTCATACGGCCTGGGTACGAGAAACGACAGGGGACAGTTACTATTAGAATTCATGCACAAGTTCTGCATGAACACATTCTTTAAAAATTCCAAGTAACGAAAGTGGACGTGGAGAAGCCCGAATGGATAGGTAAAGAACTGTGCGGATGTATCTGTTCTAAATCGTTTTAATATAGGAAGTGACCACCGGCTTGTGAGAGCGAAAATATGCATAAATACTCGGCTCGAAAGCAAAAAGATGATCCAGAAAAGATCATCAGCGATCCTCCTTGAACTTCAACACGAGAGAGATAAATATCACTCCTACATAGAACGAAAACTCCAACCTGTAGAGACGCTGATCAAGATCTTCCTATCCGAGAAAATAACCAAGAGCTTTCAAACCTCAGTGAAACAAGTATGCTCACTAGCAAAAGGCAGGCCATCAAAGCTCAGTGCAACCAAAATAAATCTGCAAGAGACTCGAAGGAAGATGGATAGAGATTCGCCAGACTACCGAGTCATTGACAAACAAGTAAAGAGAGAGATAAAAAGTGATCTAAGAAACCACAACACCCATCTCACACCAAGCTATTGAAGACAACCTTAACATGAATAAATTGGGATCGAACATGACAAGAGGAAAACAGACCATACGGAAAATTAGAAATGAACAGGGAACAGTAGTGTATGGGAAGCAGGAAATCGTGATCATCATCCAAAACTTCTACCTACAGACAGGAAATGCCAGATGCCGGGTACCAGAGAGATAGCAGAGCACAAATTCTAAATGTGGGATCGGAGGAAATACCGGAGATCGGAACTAGAAGAGGCACTGAGATATATGAAAAACCGCAAGGCTCCAAGAGAAGACCACATTACGGCAGAAATGCTGAAAAAAGGAGGAGCAACACTGAAAAAAGCAATCCTCATCCTGCTCAATAAGTGTCTGGATGAGGGCCGCATCCCAGAAGCATGGAGAAACGCCGAGGTCATAATCCTATTTAAGAAAGGAGAATGTAGCAAGATCGAAAATTACAGGCCCATCAGGCTCCTATCTAGCTTGTACAAATCACTGAGCAAGATCCTGACCAGACGCCTGAGTCAAAAACTAGACTTCTATCAACTCATGAACAAGCAGGATTCAAAAAAGGATATAGCACCACCGACCATATCCAGACTGTGCGGACATTAATGGAGAAATGTAGGAATACAATGTCCCTCTTCACCTGGGGTTCGTCGACTATCAAAAGGCATTTGACTCGATAGAAAAATGGGCAGTACTAAATGAATGGGATAAGGCTAGGGTCGACTCCCGATAATCCACTCTTATCAAGAACTGTTACGGGAATGCCACTTTTCACGTGAAGATAACGGAAGACCTCAACACAGAAAAAATGCCCATAAACAGAGGAGTTAGACAAGGAGACTCAATATCCCCAAAACGTTTCACCTTGGCTTTGGAAGGAGTCTTCAAGATCTTGAATTGGGAGTCAAAATGCATTAACATTGACGGGAGGTACTAACAACATGTTAAATTAGCTAAAAGAAGCATAACAAGCAGTGGGGCTTCATATGAACTTAGGTAAGACCAAGATCATGAGTCCTTATAACATCCAGGTCACCATAGACAACTTTAATATTGAAATAATGCATGAATACGTGTACATAGGCCATAAAATAAAGTTAGGGAGTGAAAACCAAACGATGGAGATGGAGATTGCAAGAAGGGTGTGCCTCACCTGGGCAATGTATGGTAACCTCTCTCACATCCTAAGAAATCCTAGAACTCCAATTAATCTAAAGCTCTACCGGTGATGACGTATGGCCTTGAGACTAAGACCTTCACACAAAAAAGTGCAAATCGCCTGAGAGTGTGTCAGAGGGCCATCGAACGTTCAATGCTGGGTATTAGCCTTAGGATAGAATAAGGAATTATGACATTAGGAAAAGGACAGGAGTCACAGACGTCATGGAATCGGTAGCAAGGAATAAGTGGAGATGGGCTGGGCATGTGGCGAGGGACAGTGTCAAGTGGACCAGGGCCATCCTCCAATGGCGATGTGGAGGGACGACATACAGAGACACGCGGGGAAAAACTGGATCCAAACCGCCCAAGATCGACACCACTGGAGACAATTGGAAGAGGCTTACGTTCAGGAGTGGACGGAAATAGACTGATATGAATGAATGAATGAATATTGCAACCTTTTCTAAAGCACCCTGTATATTTGAAAACTAAATCCTTCAACAAAAACAACTAAATCATTGTGAAGCCAATAAAATTCTCCACCCACGGTGAAAAGTAGGTTCCTCTACATGCTTACACGCAAAAAGTACAGGGCTTAATAGAAATACAAATAAATTCAATATCCCTATACATTTTTGATTAGATTAGATTAAATATTATTCATTTTTTTACCCTTCTTGGTTCCGAAAAAGAAATATTTTCTGGGTAGAACATGATTTGCAATTAATATAGATAAGCAGTGAAGATTAAATTAAATTTCCCAGGGAAATGTATTGTATTTAACTAAAATTGATCCAAAATTTTACTTCTATAACCTTAGGCACAAAATAATTAATAGCCTTAAATTAATTATTTCATATTTAGCAGGAATAAATTATAAGCCGCGTTAAAAAGGAAAATTGATAAGGAAACTACTGTTTATCATTCTGAGCATTAAGCGTTGTTTTGAGAACTCGTCCTAATTATTGATAGTAATTAATACTTTGTATACGATTATCTGCCACGCTTCCTTTCTTTTTAATCTGCTGACTACTTAGTTGTGATTTAATGCTTTCACCAGATTGACTTATCATGTAAGGTCATTTGGTGCTTAATGGATTTTTTGGTAAAATTTTTCTGTAGGTGCCAGATGTTTTACGAAATAAGTAATACTCTCACAGAATTTTAGGAAATAGCGTGCATAAAATAAATAAGAAAAATCAGAAGTTTAACACCACCGGCTTTCCGTTTTCATTAAATTGCATAGGCGGTTTTAATAGCTTATTTTCTTTTCCAGGTGGATCGGACGTCAAATTTCCTATCCGTGTTGCTAAAAATCTGTGAGATTTAAAAATGAACTGGTCTAATTTCGTTTATTTCTTTGCCATAAGTTACTTTTAGATATGCTCTTCAAGAAGGTTTATATTTTTGGTTTTGCTATTTTAAATCTAAATTTAAAGATATGATATTTCATTTTATTTTAAGTCGAACCTTGTCAGAACAGTAACGTTGTAAGTATATAGAATACGTTTTTTTCTTCAAACGTCAGTAAATCCGTCATTACTCGACTGTGTAGGTGGCTGTGAAGTTTCGTTTTTCCTCCGCCGGAGCTTTACTTTTCACTTTTCCGCCGGCGGAGGTAAAAGTGTTGTCATAGCAACATAGATACAATAGAAACAGACAACAAAATAAGCGTCAGCAACTCAAGATTTATTAAACTACAATTTGTATTTATCACTCAATTTGTGACTGCATTTCTAAAAATCACTAATTTAGGAACAAATTGGTTATTATTTAATCGAACTTACTCAATAACTGCTTATCAATACGGAATTAAAAAGCAATCGGAGACGCAATCTTAAAAAAATAATTATTGTTGACAGTGTCCACTGACAGCTTTATGTTACATTACTATAGCAACAACCTGTGCCTATTCACCGACACCGGTCTAAGCCGCCTTGCGAACCCACTTATATTTAATAATAATTAGATATTATTACTATTAAAAAGAGATGTTTTTGCATTAATTTGTCGACATTTGAAGAAAAAACAGCATATTTTATTGGGAGGAAAAGTTACTTTTCCTCCATATAAAATAATATACTATTTTCTGAAAGTTTGCTTATTGCGATGTACAGGGTGATCCCCTATAATGTCGCCCCCCTTTAACTTTTTTATTTTAAGTGTCCCAAAAAAATTAAAAGTATGGTTATGTAGGTACTGAAAAATACTGTTTTTCTGTGTATAAAAAATATTGGAAAAATGATCAGTATACAGGGAAAAACAAAAAGTTAATTTTTTTTCAATGGAACACTCTATATATGAAATTATTTTTCGATTTTTCGTAAAATTCTAAGCATAGTTTCTCTATGGTGCTATACCTCTAGAGTTAGTAGTTTCACAGCTATAAACAGTTGAAAATCGGCACTTTGGCTACATAAAATATGCCTAGGATTTTACGAGGAATCGAAAAATAAATTCATATATAGGATGTTCCATTGAAAAAAAAATAACTTTTTGTTTTTCCCTGTATAATGATCATTTTTCCAATATTTTTTATACACAGAAAAAAAGTCTCTTTCAGTACCTACTTAACCATACTTTTGATTTTTTTGGGACACTTAAAATAAAAAAGTTAAAGGGGGGCGACATTATAGAGGATCACGCTGTACAGGGTGGCTCGAATTCGTGTCTATGTATGGGGAACTCGAAAACCGTAAGAGATACAGTGTCGGTCAAATTAAGGCAAAATTGCGCATTTAGGTGCCTAACAAGATGCCGTTTAAAAAGTTTTAAAATTCCGAGTATTTACGGAGATATCCGGAAAAAACCGAAATTTTGAAAAATCGTTTTAGTTTTTTCCTGGGCTTATTTAAAAACGGATTTCAAATCTAATTGCACTTTTGCATTGCCTCTTTTTCCGCTCTATTCAATGATGATATCCAGTTTGAAATCCGACGTTTCGTCTGCAAGGGATAATCATCAACTTTCTTTTTTTAAATACGAACTTTTTTTTTTTTATCGTTTTTCAGATGGCATTGGCGTTATTAATATGAGTATGTTTTTTTTTGTTTTTTAATTTTTATTATTTTTTTATTATTTTTATTTTAGATATTTTGCTTTTGCGTGATTTTAAATAATTTAAGGTAGGTACTTTTGAAACTTTCATATTCTATAAAAATATTTTATTTGTTTTTGCATTAAGTGGAAAATTGGAGCCCGTATTAAAAATTAGAAATAGTAAAATTATTTTTTACGAGAATATGGTCATGAACTATTACTCAAACAAGTTGCTTAGTGCATTTTATTTCTAAGCAAAATTCCAATAGGTATTTTTCCATCAAAGTTCCTATAGTATCACGTAGTATGATTATAAATTGTTGATGTTCACTATTAAATAAATTTTTTAATTGGTTAAAAGTTGGGAATATTTTATCTTTGCAGTAAGCAACTTGTTTGAGAAATAGTTCATGGCCATATTCTCGTAAGAAATAATTTTACTATTTTTTATTTTTAATACGCTACAATTTTTCACTTCATACAAAAAACAAAATAAAATATTTTTATAGAATATAAAAATTTCAAAAATACCTACCTTAAATTATTTAAAATTACGCCGAAGCAAAATATATAATTAAAAAAAATAATAATAAAAATTTAAAAAAGAGAAAAATTAAAAAAAAATAAAAACACATAGTCATATTAATAACACCAATCTGAAAAACGTATTTTGAAAAAAGAAAGTTGATGATGATCCCTTGAAGACGAAACGTCGGATTTCAAACTGGATACCATCATTAGATAGGGCGAAAAAAGTGGCAATGCAAAAGTGCAATTCAATTTGAAATCCGTTTTTAAATAAGCCCAGGAAAAAAATAAAACGAATTTTTAAAATTTCGGTTTTTTCCGGATATCTCCGGAAATATTCGGAATTTTAAAACTTTCTAAACGGCATATTGCTAGGCACCTAGATGCGCAATTTTGCCTTAATTTGACCGACACTGTATCTATTACGGTTTGCGAGTTCCCCATACATAGACACGAATTCGAGCCACCCTGTACCTATACCAAGTATTTATTGCTTGTGTTTTTTGGCCAAAATTATTGTAATTATTATTATAAAGTTTAAAGGTTTGCTATTTAATAGTTCGGTTTATAAAGTTTATAGGAAATTATAAATTTTCAAGCAATTTTTAAAAACAAGCTTTTATTTAAATGCACTAAAAAGAAGAAAATAAAATCAAGTAAATCAAACCCTTTATTTTGTTACATTAAACATTTTTATATGATATAAAAGCTTGTCGCGAGATTTTCCTGTTTACATTTCTCGCGACAAGCTTTTATATCATATAAAAATGTTTAATGTAACAAAATAATGGGTTTGATTTACTTCAAATTTTATTTTCTTCTTTTTAGTAGGTATTATGGTATAGCAAAATCATAAATTTAGTAAATATTATATTTTAATTTATAAAACTTAGATTCGTAGTATATACTAAAAGCCATTTTGAAGCCGCCATTTTGAATTTTCAAAATCTGATAAAAAAAACGTATATTCCTTGTCCCTAAAAACCCCCTAATACCAATTTTAAACCAAATCGGACATACTTTAAGTAGTGCCTTCACCACTAACCTTTAAAGGGAGGGCGGGAAGTGTAAGCAACACCACTGTCTTCATAAGAATAAACAATATAACCATAGTTTTATATTTTCATTTGAACTATACACGCATACCAAATTTGAAGCCAATTGGATATGTAGAAGTCACCTAAAATTGACTTGCAACATTTAACCCAATATCGGACATGTTGAATCTGCCATTTTGAATTTTCAAATTCTGATAGAAAATTCATATTGCTTGTCCCCAAAAGTCCCCATATACCAATTTTAAACGAAATCGGACATACTTTAAGTAGTGCCCCACCCTTGAAAGGGGAGAGGTGTAAACTTAACAACATTATAATATTGAATTGTCATCGGAAGTATAAACGTGTACCAAATTTCAAGTCAATCGAACATTTAGAAGTAGTTCTAATTCAACTTGCAAGATTTGATTACAGACAGACACAGGTGAAAGTAAATAAAAGCTTGTAATATATATTTATTTATGTATTTATTGACAATGTAGGGCCAGTTGACCGTTTGGTTCGTGTAGTAACTTATAGACCTTTTGATATAAGGCTATGTTAAAATACTAAACAAGGTAGAACAATATAAGGGATTAAGGTAAAATAAATATACAGGAATTTTCGAATCTATTACATTCTTCCCAGCTTCATTTTTGAACGTAATCTTCTAAGTACCTAGGGGGTCTTCTTAAACTACTAGGATTTATTTTATCTGCCTTTTGTT
This sequence comes from Pissodes strobi, assembly GCA_016904865.1. Classification (NCBI taxonomy): domain Eukaryota; kingdom Metazoa; phylum Arthropoda; class Insecta; order Coleoptera; family Curculionidae; genus Pissodes; species Pissodes strobi. The sequence continues at coordinate 105,866 of MU184661.1, read as the reverse complement.
CTTTAAGTTTTGGATATGGACTCTCTTGATTATTGTTGACTACAGAATCAATAAGTACTTTGGAGTCGCATGAAAGTTCGGAGCTTGACGGTTCTTCATCTGAATGTAATTGAGGTAGTGGAGTATGGTCCGCATGTTCAAATAATGGAAGCTTGGAAATGTCTGAGGCTTTACCCAGCAAACCAAACGCAGCAGGCAGACCAGCGGCCGCCTGCTGGCAAGGACGGTATCCTAGTGGCTAAATAGCCATGCTTTGGGTCGTCCACGTTTCACTTATGGTACACCGATCCTTACGTCAAGCGGCCATGCCACGCATGTTTTGAGTTTTCGTGTTTTCTATCACAAAATGTTTTTGTTTTTAATCATACAATCATCCATCTGCAATCTGCATTGCACGCCTGTGTAGTGTGTCGCCTGTACGCAGCGCATATTATTAAAGAGTAAAGAGATTTTTCTTTGTCGTGTTAGTGTACGTAACTTATAAATTACTTACGGTTCCTAGGCAATGAGTTATTCACAGAATCGAACTCAACAAAAAGTAAGTATATACCTTACTTTTTCTATTTTGGTATCATAAAGAAGTCTTTTCGATACGCAAAGTAGTGTCGAAAAGAAGCTCTTTTCGACATTATTGTTGTTGACTGGTTGCTATGATATTAAGAAAATTGTTCAATGTCAAGGCTCACTAGCAAAATTTTCGACACTGTTTTGGATGGGATTCCTAACAAAACAGACGTCAAAAGTGACAAGATGGCCGTCCACCTTTTGATCGCGACTTGAATAAATTAATGTTCTTCATTAAAAAAACGTGCAAAATAGAAAAAATAGTATAAAATACACGCTTTAAAAGACATTTAGCGCACTCGCACGTTAGCGGCTCGTTTCCTAATTTCGTGCTCGTGCGAAAAAATATGCTCTTTTAAAACTAGTATCTTAATATACTATTTTACAATAAAAACTGTTTTTAATGTACTTTTATGGACTAACAATGGCGTCTGCCGCCAAAAAAATAAAAGACAAGAGCGTCGTTTGATTTCCACTCAAATGCAATGCATCATTTCCCCTACACCTACAAGGGGGACTCTGGAAGAAGAACTGTCAAATGTTTTTGCTATGCCTGACGACAATCCAAACGATTCTGATGATAATTCAAATATTTCCAAAATTGCATCTAGTCATATACGTGATAGTGATATTTGCAGCGGTCCGGTCTCTAGAGAACCTGAACCCGTCAGGGACTTGCGTGACCTCTCCAAAGAGCCAGGGCCATCAGAAGAATATATGTTGTTAGGGTCTAAGTATATATTTAGCTCAGATTGTGATGAAGTCATTAATAATGAATCTGGTAGTCTCGCTGGCAATAGTACCGAGGTCTCGACTGAGGTATTACATCATTTATTGAAAACCCTAGTAGTAACTTTGACTCGCGGATGCTGTGACAGTATCGCTACATTCCATGCCATATTTCACTTTTCGAATGGCCCTCCGCTCGCTACCGCTCGCTACAGGGGCTCAAGAAAAGGAAACTAGCCAGGTGCTAACCCAATCTAACCCAAGACATACCCAAAAACAAGAAATAAACAGTTTAGAAGTATAACCTTAAAAAAATTTTTAAAACACCGACGGGGTTTGAACTCGAGTCGCTGAAGTGAAGGTTAATCATGCAAACCCCTAGACCACAAGGGCACATACAAACGATTGGTTGCATCACGAAGACATGACGCGCAGGTGCGCGCGCACGCATGGAGTGTAGCGATACTGTCACAGCATCCGCGAGTGTAACTTTGTGAGGGAAGGTCCCTGAGAAATAATTTAATCCATAGGTCTTTGACTGAACTCTTACATTGCAATACCTACAAATCTTGTTATCAGTAACTAACCCAAAGATGCTTGTACATTATTAAAAAGACCTAGACATGCTAGTTTTAGATCAATAGGTGAAGGTTTGTTTTTACTAGTTCGGTTAAAGTCGAGGGATAAAAACAATTCACAGTAAATATAGCAAATGAATATTTTCTCAATGATACTCATGAGGTATTATGTATGTAATTTAAATTTTAATGTAGATGGATTGCCAATACATGAAAGTACCAAAGGAAGAAGGATTGTATGAAAATACAGTAATAGTAGGCAAAAACATCATTTAGATGACATATTTTAAAACTAATTTATTTTTCAGAAATGCTGCAACGCATGCTGCGCCATATTCAAGCAATAAAACTAGACGTCAAAACTCTCATACAAGATTCGAACAACACTAAGGCGGGTCGCACACTGGAGCAACGGGCAATAAGCAACAAGCAACTGGCGATAGGCAACGGAAAATAATATTGCACGTGTGTCTCACATTGAAGCAACAGAAAACAGTGACGATCTTTTGTTAATAATGTCGGACAGTGACAGTGATGACGATGTTTTACTATTTTGGTGATATCTACGTCGAAAAAGCAAAAAACGAAGACCCTGGATTCATCCTTCATTTGTGGAACTGAGGTGCCATAGTGCAGCCATATGGATAAAAGAACTGTAGAAAAAGTTATGTGTGTTTTTCGAGCGCAAAGTAAGACAGCTGTTTCCGAAAGATTACTGCGCTCAGCTACGCATAGTGCTTCGGTCTCGACGAGACTAGTCTCGGTCTCGTCTCGTCTCGTCTCGAAATTCGAGACCGATACCGAGACTAGACTAGTAATTATAACTCGAGACCGAGACCGAGACTTCAAGGTTCGAGACCGAGAGTCTCGTCACGTCAGTCTCGATAGTCTCGGGTCTCGAGTGTTGAAATAAAAATAATTGATAAGTAGAATAGTACGAAAATAATGGTTTATTTGTTTTTTTAATTATAGGTAACGTGCAAAAAATGAAAAAATATTTAAGTACACGAGAATCAAAGAAATCTAGGAGAGTATGTACGTAGTATCTAAAGTACAATTTACTAGTTGCCTACCTACATCTATGAGTAACACAAAAAAAATATTTACGGAATAGGTATAAATTATAGGTACCAACGTACAAAAATAAAAAATATACAGGGTGTTCTCAGATGCTATTACCTATACCACAAACGGACCTAATTTTTAGGTTTTCGATAAAAAGTCATTATTCATAAAAATTTTTGCTTGTTCGAAAAATACAGTTCACGTTGAGATTTTTTTTTCTTATACGGGGAGCTCAGAGTCTTCCAAAACATGTATTTTACATAAGGATAAACTCCTCTATTTCTTATTTATAAGTAAAATGCTAAAAATAAAATATTTTATGTGGGCACATTCTAGTGTCCTTAGGGATTGCAAATATACTGGCGCAGAAGAGAATTTTTTTTAAAGTTATGTTTGTTTTCTTTTTTAATTTAGGTTAGTTTGGCTAGTTTGGGTTAGTTTAGGTTAGTTTGGGTTAACCCAAACTAACCCAAACTAACCCAAATTAAAAAAAGAAAACAAACATAACTTAAAAAAAAATTAAAATAAATCTCTTCTCCAGTATATTTGCAATTCCCAAAGATACTAGAATGTGCCTAAATAAAAATTTTTCCATTTAATCCAAAAATAGCACAAAACCGTACAAGCAATAATTACCTTAACTTGTTGTTGTTGTTGTTGTTTGACTGAATGGCTCTGCTCCCTAGGGGCAATTTGCCAGCTCATTAGGGGTGGCAGGGGGTTGTCTGGTTCAGGACCATATCCCCACCACTATCTTCAAAGTACTGTGGATAATTCACAAGCTGCTATATGTTTGTTAAGGAAGGGTGTTAGTGGTAACATACACAACACAGGGAACACGTCACACTGCAAAACTGTCACTACAGGATAGAATGGTTAAAACTCGATGAGTATGTTTGTCTAAAAAATAAGATTATATGGTTATAAAAAGTGATAAACTTTATAACATTATCTTATTTAGTTTTAAGAATTTGTTTATGAGATGAATTACGTGGTCATTAAGATTATTTAAAACTGTTTTAATATTTAGGGGGATGACTAAACCTTTTTTACGTAGTTCCTCATAGATGCAAAATCCCTGTACTCTGTAAATTGGGCATTCAAACAAGATGTGGTCAAGATCTTGTACTTTTCCACACTCACAATTTGGAGAATTTTTTATTCCAATCCTGAATAAATGTGATCCCGTCAGGCAATGTCCTGTACGCATTCTAATTATGGTCACAATATGCCTTCGATCCATATAGCTAAATTTATTGAACCATTTTTCTTTTGGAAATTCATTAATAATTTCAGCATAAAATTTTCCTTTGTGGGCCAGTGATACCCTCCACGTCTCATTATGTTGCCCAATTATCTTTCTTTTGATAATGGGTACAAACTCTAAACTATTTATTTCTATACTTTTAGGTATATTAAGGTCTCTGCCTATTCTTGCCAGTTTATCCGCAGTTTCGTTGCCTGTTATTTGTGCGTGTCCTGGTATCCAGCTTATTTTGATATCTATACCCAGATCATTAGCCATAAGCAGTAATCTTTTCGTTTGTAGGGTGTTAAAGTCGTCCTTGGTATTTGGTTTTGTTTTATTGAGTTTTTCCAGTGCACTTTTAGAGTCCGTAAGAATCCATGCTTTTTTTATGTTTTTCCTTATGGTCACTATTATTGCTTCCTGTATGGCTATGGTTTCCGCTGAACAAATACAAATATCTTTTGGCAATCTAGAAGAGAAGTTAAATCCAATGCTAGGAATGTGTATCCCAAATCCCACTCTCAGTGAGTTCTTCGACGCATCAGTATATATCAAGGTATAAGAATGTTTGTATTTATCTATTTGACTCAGAAATTGTGCTTTAAGGTTCATGTCGTGTTTCTTTAAGTTTAAGTTTATAGTTGGGATGTTTCTAATTTGATATTGTATCCCGATTTCGAAAATGGGGTAGTTATCCGATTTGTATATTTTATTTTGGTATGGTAAGAAGTAATCATAAGCCTGAACTAAGTAGGGGGTTTCTCTATGTAGCCAGTATCCTGCATTTCTCATACAACAAAGCTTTAGTTTTCTTATAATTGGAATCAAAGGGTGGTTATTGATACATATTACTTTAGCCATGAATTTTACGGCTAAATATTTTCTTCTGTGATCCAAATCCATTTCTGAGGCTTCTGCCCGTAGGGCATTAGTAGGAGTTGAGTTCATACAACCAAGGGCTATTCTCAGGCTTTGATAGTGAATAGAATTAAGCTTGTTAAAATTTCTTTTATTGTTGGGTTGGAAAAAAATAGCCCCATAGTCTAGGTGTGACTTAATAATAGCACTAGCGGTCATAATTATGGTTACAGGGTCTGAACCCCATGAGACCCTACAGAAAATTTTAATAACATTAATTCCCTTCCGAGCTTTGTTTATGGCGTATTCGGTTTGTTTGTTCCAGTTAAGATTCCTTTGTAGGTATATACCCAGGTATTTAGTATCGATACTAAAGGGGATGGTTAGGTTATTCAGATTGATTGGTAAGATATTGATTTTTCTGGGGCTTTTAGAGAACCACATGGCTTCGCACTTTTCATCTGAAAGTGACAAATTATTATTTTCTAACCAGGTTATTATAGTGTTAAGAGCTTGTGTTATTATGTTTTTTAATTCGTTTGGGTTTGTCCCTCTTGTAAACATGACCAAGTCATCTGCATATCCCACCATACCAACATTCGCAGGGAGTATGTCAAATAATTCTTTCGTATATATATTAAAAAGTAAGGTACTTAGTGGGGAACCTTGTGGTAAGCCTGCATTTGCTATTGTGGGGCCCAAATACTTGCCATCGTTATTTCTGCAGTATAGGGATCTATTCTGTAATATATTATAAATAAGATTTATCATGTGACTAGGTATTTTTAAGTTTAGTAGTTTATTATATAATAAGTTGAGGTTGACGTGATTGTAAGCTGATTTAATATCCATAAAGATTGCCATTACTCCCAGACCTTGACTAAAAGCGAGAGATATAGTTGATATTAAGAGGGCAAGAGCGTTTTGGGTGCCCTGTCCTTTTCTGAAACCCGTTTGGTACCATGAGAAGATCCTCCTCTTTTCCAAGAGCCACTTAAGTCTATTTTTAATTAAAATTTCTAATGTTTTCAGAAAACATGAGGACAAAATTATGGGACGGTAGTTATCTATATTATTATGATCTTTGTTTGGTTTTAATAGGGGGACAACGTTATATTCTCTCCATGATTCCGGAATTGGGCTTCCCGCAAGGGTTTTGTTATATATATTTAGTAGTGCTTCCATAAGTTTGTTTGGTAATTTACGGATCATCATATAAGTAGTTTCATCTATACCTGGGGAAGAGTTTTTTTTGTTTTGAAGGCTTATTTTAAGTTCCTGTATAGTAAAAGGTTCCAGCTTCTCTGGGTTGGGTTGTACGAGTTGAAATTCGGGGTCAATGTGAGTTATGGCTATTGCGAATACCCAACCTTATATTGTCTGTTATTATCTGTACACTTGGCACTACTTTTGATCCACTAAACGCCTTTATTTTGTTCCATACATAGGTTAAGTTTGAATGCCTATTTAACGATCCACAGAATTGAATAAACTTTTCTTTTTTTTTTCTTTTTAAAAAACCTTTTGCATAAGGCAATATTTTTTTTTGCTGATATATAATTTTCTAAGTTAGGGTTTTCTTTAAAATTTTCAATTGCATTTTTTCTTTTTTTCATCATTAGCGGACACTCGTCGTCCCACCATGGGTTATTAATTAAACCTGGACTATTTTTTACTTTTTTGGGGATGGATTGTTCTGCTGCAGCATCCATATATTGTTTAATTTGTTCAAAAGTTATATCATTGCTTAAGTTAATTGTGTCTATAAATAGTAAATTAGAAAAGTGGTCCCAATCAGCCTTAGCAAAGTTCCGAGCTTCATAGGTTTCAAAAAAAATATTATTGTTGCTAGGGTTTATTTCGCATATAGTAGGGAAGTGATCACTGTTGCCACAGTCTGACAGAACTTTCCAGTAGCTTTTTGTACTTAGTACAGGGTCAATGATAGTAATATCTAGTCGATTAGGTGTTGAATGATGAAAGGCCGTGGGAGTTCCATTACTAAGTATAGTATATTCATTTTCGTCGAGAAATTCTGTAAGTGCCCTTCCATTCTGATTACTGTAGGAAGCGCCCCACGCTTGGTGTAAGGCATTGAGATCGCCCATTAATATAATTGGACCTTGTAAGGCACTAAAAATATTTTTTATTGTTATTTTATTTAGTTTGTTTTGGGGACACGAATACATATTAATAATATTTATATTATTAATTTTAATAATTATATATTGTAAGGGCTCATCAATGTTGTAAGGATCATTCTTAATGATCGAAAAGTTGATACCATTCTTGATGCAAGTAGCTATCCCCCCATAACCATCGTCTCTATCCTGTCTAATTATTTTAAATGATTTTAGCTTAAAATTTTGATTAGCTTTTAGCCAGGTTTCATTGAGGATGATTATGTTGGGATTCTCATCCCTTACAAACGATATCAAGTTTCCACGGTTTGATGATACACTTCTCATATTCCACTATAAAATTTTAATGTGTTTAAAATGTTTGGTTGTGTTGTTTGGATTGAATACTACGAATTATTAGGGTTGTCTAGGTCCATATGTGCAAACTGACGTATGCTAGGATGGGTGCATGTGTTTAAAATATTTTTAAATGTTTGTTGTTCTTCTTCCGGAAGGCATGTGGTAAGGTGAACGAGTATTTTTAGAAGATCTGAAAGTATATCGTTTTCTCTTTGCGTGGCACTAAAAGGCATATTATCGGTTGTTGCTAAGTTTTCTGGCTGTCTGCTGGAACTGTGTTGAGTAAAGCTGGCCGGGGATTCCGGGCGTGAAAGGGGTCTTGAGTTTGGGAATAGCAGGGCTTGTTCATGGGCTTCTCTATCGTATCCTTTGTGTACTAATCTTTTTTTTGGGGATTCTGAAATGACCTGGGTAAAAGATCTTTTGGGTTTAGAGTTAAAGTCAACTATTCTTCTTTGGGCAGGGCTAGTCCTATTATTGTTACTATTTATGTTTTGTTGGACCCTATTAGGGTTGCCCAACATAGGAAAATCAGATGGATGGCGTGTATGATTGTCATTTTCTTTGTAGTTATTTTTTGGGCAAAGTTTGTTTGCGTCAAAGAAAGTTAGGTTTTCGTAGGCCATGAGTGTTTTAATGTTTTTTTGGCGCTCATATTCTGGGCATTTTTTATAATTTGATCTATGTTCGCTACTACTACAGTGAAAACATTTGGTCTGGCAACTAAAAACATTATCTGTATTATCCGCATTATCCTCTAAAGCGTGTGCTTCCGCATCACCACAGTTGAAGCATTTTTTTTTTCCTTTACACAGTTTTTTTGTGTGTCCGTACCGCAAGCAATTGAAACATTGAGTCACTGGTGCAACATAAGGGGTTACCGGTTTTTCGAGCCTATAAATCCTAATGGAGCGAGGTAGGAATACTCCTTCAAACGTAATTAAGATTGAATTAGTGGGTTTAAATGTAGGGCCCTCAGTACCGGACGTAAGAATTTTACGATTCAATCTAATTATATCAAGAATTTTTACTGGAGAGTCATAAGCGTTCATAATTTCCTCTGTAGGAATACTATTGTGTATCCCTCTAACAATTCCTTTACATGTGACATAATTGTATGGTATAAAAATATTATAACCCTTTTCCAATAATAAACTATTTTGAGTCAAGTTATTGGCCGCCATATAGTTAGTAAATTCTATACCAATTATGTTAAGACCCTTATTATTAATTTTTCTAACGTCTCGTAAATTTAAATTGAAGATTTCTTTCGCTATTCTAAGATCATTAAACCTACCTATATTATTGCCTGATTTTTCAGTGGATTCAATGTATACAATAAACGGTCCCGGATCTTTATCTGTAAAAAGTCTAGTTATTTTTTTAGCCTTGGAATTTTCTTTGTTGTTTGAAACCTGCTCTGAATGTTCCTTCATATTTGCATCTTGGTTTAGCGAAGTTAGATTATCATCTGATAACCTTAGTTTTTTACTTTTTTGTTGAGAATGTTGGGATTTTGCACCTATGATTTCCTCTAATTGCCCTTGAGTAAAACTAAAATCGCCCCCTCCGGGGTCTTCCGGGTCACTCATCACCCCTAAATTTTAATTAGAAACTTGTGACCAGAAATGAGGTTTACTCTTAAAAAAACACTATTCACACCAAATAGGTTAGTTTCTACCACGGGCGAAAAGAACGCAGCTGCTTTGACGATGGTCTCCACAGCACTGTACCTTAACTTTTTTTACCTGTATGTTACAAATACATTACATTTTAAACCAGGTATTTTAAGCAACATTGTCATAATTCGCAGATAGAACTGTCACTTCTTTAATTTTGCTTTGAAAAATGCTTACTTTACTGCATCGAATTTACTTAATTAATTGATACGGCATTGGTAATGTTTCTTATCGTCACGCAATTGAATTATTTCACCAAAAAAATCCTGAAGTTCAAGTCAGTCGACAAAGCTTTAAAAACTTCTACTTTAATTTTATCGAACCGGAGATTTTAAAACCGTAAAGAGGCTGAAAATAATGTACAATGAAGATAACGCAGCGACACTGTTAGTTTTTGATTCAGTTGCAGCAAATCCCAAGCTATCACTAAGAAAGAGGTCTGTTCAATTGAATATTAGCAAGACGCATATTCATGCAATTTTAAAAGAAATTAAATTTACAGCCTACAAGCCGAAAATTATAAATACGTATAACATGGCGATGATGCGCTCCGGTTGGATTTTTGTCTGGAAATTGGGGAAATAATTCTGGAAGATAGCCAGTTTCACAAACATATTAGTTTTTCCGATGAGTGCACTTTTAGTACAAATGGAATCGTGGCCTCCTGGCTTCACAAAATTGTCGCTTTTGGTCACAAGAGAATCCAAATTTTACTATTACTTCACGAAGTCAAAAGTACAAAAAAAGTAAATGTTTGGTGCTCTATTACTTTGAAATGAATAATTGGTCCCTATTTTTTTAAACAGTTTAAATCAAAATTCATACTTAGAGATGTTGAACACTTTTTTCTCGCCCGAATTTGAAAATGAAAATTTAGAGTACAGATACAAAGCATATTTTCAACAAAATGAATGTCCTGCTCATTCAACACTTCAGGTACGAAACTGGCTAGATAGACATTTTCCTGAAAAGTGGATAGGTAGGTTTGATCCTATTTACTGGCCACCCTGGTCCCCTGAACTCACGGCATGTGATTTCTTCCTTTGGCGATTTTTGAAAGAAGAATTATACAAGCAACCTCTACCACATAACGTTGATGTTTTAAAAAACAAAATTATTTAAGCTGTTGCTCAAATAAATCAAGGCATTATTCATTCTGTGTATGAAAAACTCAAAGCACTTTTGGAAAAATGTGTTGAAGTCGGGGGCTTACAAGTACAATGATTAAGTCCCTTCTTCTTTTAATTGGTTTAATTGTATTTATGCTTTCATTTTCAATGTAACCAACTGTACATTGCAAAAATTAAAATAATTGAAATTTTAGATTTTGACTGTGGAAGTAATTCCAAGCTACTTTTTCAGATAGCATTTTACTTATAAATAAGAAATAGAGGTAGTTTACTCTTATGTAAAATACATGTTTTGAAAGATTCTGAGCTTCCCGTATAAGAAAAATATTTTTTCTCAATGTGAACTGTATTTTTCGAATAAGCAAAAAATTTTATGAAGAATTACTTTTTATCGAAAACCTTAAAATTAGGTCCGTTTGTGGTATAGGTAAGATATCTAAGAAAGTAGTTATGTACGTATCTAAAGTACAATTTACTAGTTGCCTACCTATATTTATGAGTAACAGAAAAAATATTTTCAAAACAAGTCTTATATAGTTTATAATAATTTCAAATTCACCAACCCGCCGCGCCGCGCCGGGGATTTACCTAAAAACTATAGACTAGCTAGAGGAGCGTTACTATTCAGTTTTTTTTATTTTAATATGTTTTTAGTTTATTTTTTCTTATAAAAAAAGTAGTTTTTCTTCAAACGTCAGTAAATCCGTCAGTACTCGACTGTGTAGGCGGCCGTGAAGTTTCGTTTTTCCTCCGCCAGAGCTTTACTTTTCACTTTTCCGCTGGCGGAGGTAAAAGTGTTGTCATAGCAACATAGATACAATACAAACAGGCAACAAAATAAGCGCCAACAACTCAAGATTTATTAAACTACAATTTGTATTTATCACTCAATTTGTGACTGCATTTCTAAAAATCACTAATTTAGGAACAAATTGGTTATTATTTAATCGAACTTACTCAATAACTGCTTATCAATACGGAATTTAAACGCAATCGGAGACGCAATCTTAAAAAAATTATTATTGTTGACAGTGTCCACTGACAGCTTTATGTTACATCGCTATAGCAACAACATGTGCCTATTCATCGACACCGGTCTAAGCCGCCGTGCGAGCCCACTTATCATTAATAATAATTAGATATTATTACTATTAAAAATAGATGTTTTTGCATTAATTTGTCGACATTTGAAGAAAAACAGCTTTTTTTATTCGGAGGAAAAGTTACTTTTCCTCCATATAAAATAATATGCTATTACTTACATAGGTAGGTAAGTTTTTAAGTAAACTTAATCCTTCCAAACAGAATCCTTCACTTGCAGCCAATTGCCAATAATCTTTCTGCACTCTGCCAGGTTTATTTACAATCATTTATATTTTCTACTCAGGAATGCGCCTCATGAAAGGGTGCTTAGGTTACTTTCGAAAATATAAAATATTATATGACTAGTACTTTACTATCTGATATCTTTTTTACTTGCCAACCTCCCTACTAATTTTGTTACCTCTATAAATATTTTTTTGTGACTTTGTTGTTTTAATTAATTTTGCTTAAAAAATCGACACTGTGAGGTTATTAAAATTATTTATCTGAAAAAAAACCAAAAAATCTAATTATTATTCATTAACGTGGTAATATCCCAAAATAGGTCGAATTTATAATACCGATTCTTGGGAAGGTTTTCAAAAATAAAAAATAAAAAATTTCGAAGTGCACGAGACTCTCGGCGAGACCGAGACCAAGACCGAGACCACAAAATGTCTAGTCTCGGCAAGACCGAGACGAGACTCAAAGACTCGAGACTTTGCGAGACCGAGACCGAGACCTCAATAGTCCCGTCTCGTCTCGGCGAGACCGAAGCACTAGCTACGCATCGCGCAGTAACATTCGTTCTCAAGCGGCAATCCGTTACTTTGCGCTCTAAATACACAAATAACTATTAAAGAAATACTAAATAATTATAATAAGATATATTACCAGAATCTTTAATTTCATTTGCAATTGCAGCCCATGGCCCATGCCCTTTCTTTCATCTCCCTTTTGCTATAATTTTTACCTTTATAATCATAAATACATGGATATTTTTCGACGATTTCGACAAATTTACTATTCGAGATAGAATCATCTGCCATTTTTCGAATTTTATCTCCTGAATGTACGCCGATAATGAAACAATCAACATGCAGGTTTGTCGCCGGCAATATAAATCGCCGGAATAGAGCAACTTGATCGGACAGGCAATATCGCATCACCTCAGTGTGCGAGACCACATTTGATCTGCAGTGTCATGTAAATAGGTGATAATATCGCGTATTGCTAGTTGCGTGTTGCTTATTGCCAGTTGCTCCAGTGTGCGACCCGCCTAAGTTGACAGAATTTGAACAATAATTGGATGGGCAACTCCATTTTCAAGAATACCACGATTTTCAAAGGTTTAACGAAAAATTGACAGAGGAAGACTACTTCAATAAAATGGTAATAATTATTAAAATTTTAAATTGCTTTTGTTTTGCTTAACATTTAGTATCTAATTTTCCCATTAAAATGCATTTCTGTATAACTAAAGAGAGCAGAAGAAGAAACTCAATTTGGATATGTTTGATTGTTTAATTTTTTTTTAGCAAGCATCAATTTTCTGGCTAGGAGGGAGAGATTTAATTGATACTACCCGGAAAATAATATCCTTATTAATAAGTCACAACCTGTCCTTAATCATTAACTGTATAGGAGTAAACGAAAAGGGCAGCTTCCGAAAACTGACAACTATATTAAAGCTGATTTACGGTAAGATGTTAAAGTATCTATTTTTTAGAGAGAAGCACAAAAATTCTGGAAAATAAAGAGCTTTTTAAGTTTTTTATGAAAATTAAATTGTAAATGTACATATTTAATTTAGCATTTAAAGTAGTATGTAAAATAGAAAAAAAAGTAAAAATACATAATATATTTTATTTTAATGGTTTGTATATGATTTTTGAGGTGCTGTAAGGAAAAATTAGGCAACAGCAAACTCTGCAAACACAGAGATAGACAATTATATTTGGAGCTGGATAAACAATGCTCCTGATAGAGCAAGAGGACGAGATAACCGAAGAAAAAATGATAAAGCTTAGCGATATCAGTTTTAAATAATTTATTTTTAATATATAGCTACTATTCTCATGTGATTATACAGGTTGTCTCTAAAGGTCTGTATGCATTAAAATTATATTTATTTGATTTCACAGTACTAAGAATTTGTTAATTTTTGCACTTGGTACACAAGATGCATCTTGTACGAAGTGGGCGTTTATTTTCTGTTTTTAAAAATAGACTTACTTTATGTAATAAAATGTATTTTTTTGTTGCTAGAAAATATATTCTCTTTTTTACTGGACAATCCATTAATAATTATATGCATTTGTTAAACTTATTATATACATATAATGCTGAAAAAATAGTATAATACAAAATTGCCTTAATGGCATAATACGCAGATTCCTACAAATACATGTTACAGGATGCCATAAAAGTTTCATTACACAACAAAAAGCATCGATTTATTGTTTTTTTTTTTTCAAGTTTAAAAAAAATATATTTTTCAGCAAATAAATTACGCATATAATATATTAAAAAATCCATTTATGCAAAATTTTAAATATAATAATAATATGTACAAAAACATAATTATTATGTTTTTGTACATCCTAAAAATTATTCTGTTTTTTATTGTCATTTATGCAAATCGTTTTGTATATAAATTAAAAATTTTAGTTTACCTACCAGGATGGATTTTGCAAAAATATGACAAGGTCATTCCATATATATTGACCCATATTCTAGCGGCTTGTTATGGAGATATCGAAAAGTTGCAATGGGGAAAGTTATAAATTTCCATCTGAGCTTTTCAAAAATCTTATTAGACTACAAAAAATTATCGTAACTTCAAAATGTTGGCGTAAGTTGCATTTTTTTAATGTGCCATGTATATCATTGCATTTTTAGATTCTAATTAAAATTCTAAGCAGATTTGATGTAAGTATATGTTATACCTCTAGAGTTAGTAGTTTCATAGCTATAAACAGTTGAAAATCGGTACTTTGGCTACTTTTCACCTTGGTAGCAAGAAGACCATTAGAGATGGAGTAAAATGAATTTTGCATTATTTTCTTAACTTTTAAAGAGCTATCTGATCGTGCTAACTGTTGGTACCTACCGAGGCACCAGATTTGGTACCAATGGTACCACCTGCCAGTTAGCACCGGCAGATAGCTCTTGAAAAGTTAAAAGGAATGTGAAATTCATTTTACTCCATCTTTAATGGTCTTCTTGCTACCGAGGTAAAAGTAGCCAAAGTACCGATTTTCAAATATTTAAAGCTGTGAAACTACTAACTCTAGAGTTATAACATCATACATCAAATATATGCTTAGAATTTTAAGTAGAATCCAAGAATACAATAATATACATTTAAAAAATGCAACTTGTGCCAACATTTTGGTCTTCCGATAATATTTTGTAGTCTCTAATAAGATTTTTTAAAAGTTTAGATGAAAATCTATAACTTTCTTCATTGCAACTATTTGATATCTCCATAAAAAAAGCCCCTAGCAATATATACGAAAGGACCCTGTGCATATACTATTTGCAGAAAAATGTATAGTTTTTTAAATCTAAAAACAAAATAAAGATTGGTGTGCTTTCGGCAAATGAGAGGGGAGCCCATTTGCGGGCCACCAGTGCCTTGCCTTTACCGAATCGGCTGTTTCACCAGCAGCAGGTTTGGTTGGCCGCCTCTCTGCCACCCTTCGGCTAGGCGGACATGCCCTACTTGCACGCCGCGCCGGCAGCGATATGCGGGCCGAATACGGCCGTTCGTCGAAACGCTCTCGGGTCGTTGTCGGACCAGCTAGTCTGTGTTTGCTGGGTAGATACTAGAGTTTTCCAGGTTGATTTTCTAATAGAGTTTTATCTCCACGGGAAACTAAGTGCTTTAAGGAAAGGGTTACTTCTCGACCATCTAACTGTCAAACCAAGGTATACTCGGGGTTTGCCTCTACCAAGTCTACTTCTTCAACGAGAAGGTCGTACTTGGAATTCCGAACATTCTTTTTCATGAAGATCTTGTTTCCCGGAGTTGTAAGCCAAGATGAAATAGCTGTCCCATTTGTGGATTTTCTTGCATGAAGAAACATGCGATTATGAGAAGTAGAAATAGTAGCGGTGCACAATAGAGAACGGATTGAGTGAAGAGCGACTTCTAGGACTTGTTCCCATTGTTGTATTTTTAGATCTCTTGATTTCAGAACAAGAGAAATAGTTTGCCAAATTATACCATTAAATCGTTCAGTTTGCCTTTGAGGATTATACGGTATAGGTCTACTGGAGGCTAGCCCTATAGAATATAAAAATGATTTTAATTCATAGGACATAAATGATGATCCTTGATCAGAATAATCAAATTTGGGCATCCCAAATATAGAAAATAAATTATTTAAACACAGTATTACTGTATTTGCCGACATATCGGGGCAAGGATAGACAAAAGGAAAACGAGAAAACTCGTAAATGATAGTTAAAATATATCGGTTTCGTCTGGAAGAGGGAAGTGAGCCATTAAAATCTAGACTTATTCTTTCAAGAGGAGTGCTCCATTATGTTTAACAAACTTTGGATTGACTTCAGCACAGATTGGGCAAGATGCATTAACCCCACATCTTCTACTGAAAACGTAATATTTTTAGATTGGATCCAATGTATCATTCTCGTGACCCCAGGATGACATAATGCTTGATGTAAATCGTCAGTGTTTTTTCTCTGCTGGTTCCACAAACTCGTGAAAAAGTGTCAGCAAGAGTGTTGTAACTGCCAGGGCGATATGTTATAACGTAACTATAACAAGAAAGCTCCAAACGCCATCTAAGAATCTTTTCATTTTTGATTTTGCTGCTATGCCTTGCATTAAACATAAACGAAACAGGTTTTTGGTCAGTGATAAGTTGAAAATGACGTTCAATTAAAAAATTACGCCACTTTTTGAGAGATTCGACTATAGCATACGCTTCTTTTTCGACGGATGAAGAGCCTCTTTCCTTTGACTTAACAGTCTGGACAAAAACGCTACAGGTCTCCCATCTTGGCTTAAAGAAGCAGCAATAGAATTGTCAGATGCATCAGTTTCGACGACAAATGGAATACTATCTTCAATGGACGTAATAGCAGAGCTGCCACTATCACTTTTATGCCTCTCGAAGTCTTCAATTACGGGTTTGGGCAAAGGGAATATTTTACAGGAAACTAGTCGGTGAATTTTTTTCAGAAAATGAAGGTATCCATTTTGAATAATGAGCAAACATACCAACCGCTCTTGTTAATGAGGATGTGTCAGTAGGAAGTAGAAATTTTAGCAAAAGTTCAAGTCTGTCAGGGTCTGGTTTTAATATTTTGTCTTCAATTAGATACCCTAGAAGCTTAATGGATTTCACAGAATACGATCTGTTCCTTTCGTTAATAGTAAGATTATATTTCTTTACTATGGATAAGAAAATTTGAAGATTTTTGTCGTGTTCATGTTGATTCTGCCCACAAACGGTTATGTCATCCAAATAGGCATATATTTCTTTAAGACCCTCAGATTTTATGATATAATCAAGCACACGTTGAAAACAAGCGACCCCATTAGCCAAAAGGTATTCTTTTAAACTGGTACAACTTACTAGCGGTCTAAAGTTTTTCGTCTTCACGTATAGGGATTTGAGGATATGCACTTTGAAGATCTATGGTACTACAAATCTCGAATTTAGGCACAGCACGGGATATGTTTTCAATATTTGGAAGAGGATACGCATCTAAATGCGTGAATTTGTTGAGAGTTTGTGAGTAGTCGACCATCATCCTCTTCTTATGGTTTTCATTTTTCGTTATTAAAACTTGTGCACGCCATGGAGAGTTACATTCTTCTGTAATCCCATTCAAGAGAAGGGTTTTAATTTCACTTAAAATAAATTTTGCATCTTCGTGTGAGAATCTTCGAGATTTAGTAGCAATTGGCCTGCATTCTACTGACAAATCTGAAAATAAAGTTGGCACCTAAACAATTACTTTGTAAATGTGGCTAAAGGTTTAATGAACACCATAACTCCTTCTCATGATCTACCTTCATATCTCTCTAATGTTAATGTGAATTTACACGGTTTCTTTACGCTTGTAGCATTTGGTGAGTTTCGCAGTACAATTAACGATATTAAAAAACAAATCATCAACTGGAACTGAGGGGCTCACTCTGGAAATGTTCTCAAACCTGCCGGAATGCACATTAAACCATCTTACTACTTTAATTAACAAATCATTCCAAGATGGGGTTTTTCCTAACTGTCTTAAGGCGGCAATACTTATTCCTTTGCATAAGGGAGGAGATAAAGGCCAAGCTTCGAACCATCGTCCAATTGCACTCCTTCCCACATTATCAAAGATCATTAAGAGACGATAAATGTGGGGGGGGGCGAAAAATGTGTGACTGAAGGCCACACAAACGAGGCCCGAAGAGCCTCGCGCCTGCCACAGGCACGAGTGGCCGCGCCGCTTGTTAATATGTAATTATTATGTTCTGCCCATGCTGTTATTTTTTTTTGTTGTCATACGAGTATTATAAGGCTATGTTATATAAATCATCTAGTATGCCAAAAGAAGATATTTCTCTATTATCTTATTGATTCATAAAGACATATTTTATTTAATTTCTCATTATCTTTTCAGTGTTACATATAAGTATTGAGTCTAAATATATTTGTTAAATATTATGCTATTTATTAGAATATTTAATAAACAAATATTTTTTCGCATAAACAAGATAATTCGTGTATTTAGGTTTTTGTTGTTTAATTATTTAGCGATAAAGTGTTATTGTACCTCATTTAGGGTAATTGATATGCAAAATATCTTGCTACCGGGGGCAGCAAGGCAGGCGGAGTGATAGGGTTAATTTTAGTTCAATTCCTAAAATATGACATGGAACAAATGAATAGTAAGTAATACAGAAATTTTAAACTATATTTTCTAAATATGGTCCATTAGATTATTATTATTTTAACATTATGGCAATTAAGTGGGAAAAAAATGTTGCATGGTATAGGTTCGTAGAATACAACACTTTCTAAAGAAACTGTAAAATATTGGTTTAAAAATATTATTTTCTCCAAGAATTTTTTCCATTCAAAATCTTTGCATTTTCCACTGTACACAGTGCCTAAAATTTTCACAATTAAATTTTGTACAGTTTATGCATAAAGACTGTCATTGTAAAACTAAAATAACAATGAGAAAGTCGCTATAAGCAGAAAAAATTTATTAACATTTAAATTATAGTTATGCGCTTCATCTACTGATAATTTTAGGCTTACTTTGCAAATAGCTTTTTAAAAACACAATTATTTAGAAAGCATGAACTATATTATAATCGGTACGGCAATTAAACTTATAGTCAAGAAATCTAGAAAGTGATAAATAAATCAGCGCTGAGGTCAGCAGGCTCTGTGAGAACATCTTACAGTTACAGATCCCCCAGCATAAGGTACAGTGTAGCGGATTCACACTTAATACAAAAGTGCAGAGGTTCGCCTCGGGATTTGGTGAATTGCTGGGTACAACTTGAAGTTGTGGTTCTTCTACTTCCTTCTCCTGGTTTCTAATTCTTTAACTGTACACCTTGCACAAAACAAAGAATATCATGGAAAACAATCAACCATTAACATCGGTAAAATCCATTGATTGGGATTCAGTAAAATCAAATTTTTTATTTATTCATTTCTAACGCAATCTTTACGACATTAGTGGCTTAAATTCTGTACCCGACTTATATATTGGGTGAGGAAAGTTTATTTATGGAAATTTCGTTTGGCATGCTCGAAATTATGTAGGTATTATAATATGGTGTAGATTGAAACTAATTTTGACTTTGCGTCCCATTTCGGTGTCACAAGCTGAATTTTTCAGTGATGAAAGTACATGATAAGGTAACCCTTATTCCGGAGGTAAAACAAAATTAGGCTGCGCAAAAGGGCACTATCATCAAAAATAGAGATATTGGCACCACCGCATAGAGAAAAATTACTTATTTTTTGGTCTATTGCACAATAAGGTCTTTGTAGGAAGCATTTTTTATAATTATTAAAAAAAATCATTTGCGTTAGCCCTTATGGCCGAAAAATTTTTTAACGCAATTATTTCGGTTTCAACCGTACAAAAATTTGGTAAAGTTGTCTTTTTTAAATACCGTAAAGTGAGGTGGCATTGATCAATTATTTTATATTTAATTTCCAATTTGTAAAAAAAAACAAAAATACAGACATCCTTGAAAAGAAACAGAACCATGTTAAATAGGTATCCAAATCCATACAGCATATCAATTTTAAAACATCTATTGTATTATAAAGCTTCTAACAAAAAAAAACATGTTGATCAAAGTCATACTCCGAGTGGGGCGACTTTGATAGGCCATGTGTAAATGCATTTAACAACGTGTCTTATACCAAAACCGATCAATTTAGCCCCATCTGCAAATATACCTTGAGACAGAAATAATAGTCAGTGACGTCAGTCACTAGTTCGAAAACAGACCAACGTGAGCGGCTTAAAGTCATATTTAATATTTAACAATAAATCTGGTATGAAATGCAAAATGCCGCTTATTCTAAATGCGGACACAGCGTTCCGGCACAAAACGTGCACCGCTGCCAAATTCATTGTGGTCCGTATACGCACGTTACGCGGAGCATTTGAAGCAGCTGTATTTTAACAGAGGTTCG
Organism: Pissodes strobi; assembly: GCA_016904865.1. Taxonomy (NCBI): domain Eukaryota; kingdom Metazoa; phylum Arthropoda; class Insecta; order Coleoptera; family Curculionidae; genus Pissodes; species Pissodes strobi. The sequence goes on along the minus strand of MU184661.1, from coordinate 85,752 downwards.
CGATCGACGGTCGTAAATGTACTCATATTTTACGAGCGTCGGGCGGAGGTCGCAACGTTGCAACAGTAAACGAGCATGTACCCTGTGAGAGATCTGTTGCATAGTCGCGCTTGCGGGTTTAGGTTATCGTTTTGTTTTAACATTGAAAATGTTTCTGTTTTCCTAAATAGGGCCTCAAATCGTGAAAAAGTGCATGCTACATTTGCCACACATAACGTCGTACGCGTGAGAGATCGTGTTAGCTTGTTTATTTAAACTTAAATTGATTGTAACGTATCGGAATCAGTTCTAATGACTAAAATAAATTGGAACTAACTGAAACTAACCGAAAGTGTATTGAACGACTATCCAAAACTAACGAAAAGCACCAAAACGGGCTAAAACGTATCGAAATAGATTTTAAATATTGAAGTAAGTTAAAACTAACCCAAATTAACCGAATATTGGTGACTGACCAAAACTAACCAAAAACATTAAAATTGCTTATAACGTATCGGAACCGGTTCAAATTACTAAAATAAATTGGAACTAACTGGAAGTAACCGAAAGATGATTGAATTACTATCCAAAAATAACTAAAAGCACCAAAACGGGCTAAAACATAATATCGAAATAGATTAAAAAGATTGAAGTAAGTTAAAACTTACCCAAATTAACCGAATTTAGGTGACTAACCAAAAGCATTATAATTGCTTATGACATATCGAAAGGTGATTGAATGTCTAATCAGAACTCACCAAAAGTAACTAGGAGCACCAAAACGGGTAAAACATATCGAAATAGATTGAAAATATTGAAGTAAGTTAAAATTAACCCAAATTAACCGAATTTTGGCGGCTAACTAAAACTAACCAAAACATTAAAATTGCTTGTAACGTACTGTAACCGGTTCAAATGACTAAGATATATTAAAACTAACTGAACTTTACTGAGACTTGACTGAACGACTAACAAATAGTAGATAACTAAAAGCATCAAAACTGACTTAAACGCATCGAAATAGATTTAAAATAATGAAGTAAGTTAAAACTAACTTAAAATAACCGAATTTTGGTGACTAACCAAAAACCCTAAAATTGGTTATAGTGTAACGGAACTGGACCAAATGATTAAAATTAACTGAAATTAACCGAAAGTTGATTGAACGACTAACCAAAATGGACCAAAAGTAACCAAAGGCATCAAAAGGGGCTAAAACAAGTTGAAACTAACAATTAACCGAATTTTGGCGACTAACTAAAGTTAACCAAAAACATCAAAATTGGTTATAACGTATCGGAACCGACTCAAATGACTAAAATAAATTAAAACTAACTAAACTTAACCAAATAATGTTGAACCAAAACTAATCAAGAGTAACCAAAATGGGCTAAGACGTATCGGAACAGATTAAGAATAAAATAAGTAACTAACCCAAATTAACCGAATTTTTGCGAGGACCTACATTATTAACCAAAAACGTTTAAATTGTTTTAACGTATCCGTATGCGACTCAAATAAATTGGAACTTACTGAAAGTAACCGAAAATTGAATAACCAACCAAAGCTAACCAAAAGTATCTAAAAGCACCGAAACGGGCTAAAACCTATCGAAAAAATTTAAAATATTGAAGTAAGTTGAAACTAATTCAAATTAACCTTATTTTGGTGACAAACCAAACCACTAAAATTGGTTATAACGTTTTGGAACCGGTTCAAATAACTAAAATAAATTAAAACTAACTGAAATTAGCCGAAAGTGAACGACTAACTAAAAGTAACCAAAAGCACCAAAATGGGCTGAAACATATCAGAACAGATTAAAAATATTACGCTTATAAGGTGAAACGAACTTGAATTAACCGAATTTTGCCGACTAACTAAAATTAACCATAACGTATCGGAACCGGTTCAAATTACTAAAATAATTTAAAACTAACTAAAGCTAATCGAAAGCTGATTGAATGACTAACCAAAACTAATCACAAGTAACCAAAAGCACCAAAACGGGCTAAACCGTATCGGAATAGATTGAAAAAATCAAAGTAAGTTAAAACTAATCAAAACGAATCGAATTTTTGCAGCTAACCAAAACTAACCAAAAAGATTAAATTTGATTATAATGTACCGGAGTCAGTTCAAATGACTAAAAAAAATTGAGCGTGTCTGGTAGTAGTCGAGACACTGATGTGTAAATATATCCTATAACATCGGTTGTAAAAAACGACAGCAGCGTTGTGTTCCCGAGCGGTCACCCATCCAAGTACTAACTCCGCTCGACGTTGCTTAACTTCGTGATCGGACGAGGACTGGCATTTTTAACACGCTATGGCCATTGCTTTTACGTTTTAGCTTGGTCATAGAATAAAAATTAGGTTTAATAACCAAGTTTAAAATAATAAAAAATCAACGCGAACGAAGCCTCGAGTAAAAGCTAAAAGTGTCCTATGTTCTTTACTATACTCTTGAAAATATCTGTACAAAATTTCATGATGATCGGAACAGTTTATGCGTGAAAGCTTAAGAAACAAACAAACAAACACATTCGCATCTGTAATATTAGTTAGGATTATTTTATAATACTTACTGGCAGCTTCGGAGTGGATTAATTCACTGCACAAATTCGACACGATAATCTAATGCCGTCAGGAATAATATCAATGTATGGAGACAGCTTATTTATCTAGTAATCGTGGGCCGGGATTTGGGAAAGTCAATAACCAAATTTTGCAAATTTTAGAAGAGTGCTATGACTCAATATTGTTTTAAACGTCTGGGCATCTGAATAATACTTTTGACAGTTCGTTTAATTTAAAATAATAATATGCTTTTATCATCTAAAATCCGTTTAAAAAGGATTTTAAATGACAAAATTGTATAAAAACCCGAAAATTCGAACTTTTTTAGGACGATAGCCGTGGCTTCTGACTAATTTGTCGTGGATTTTGAAGCGAAAATTAATTTTAAATTCAACCGTCCATTAAAAATAAGCTGTGCTATGGATCCAAATACACTGCGAATATAATAATTAATAAATAATAATTTTGACTGTTCGTTTAATTTAAAATATGATTTTTATCATCTAAAATCCATTTTAAATGGCAAATTGTATATAATAATACCGCCCTAGCGGCTAGAATAGGTTTACACATTTTCGTCCCAATTGCCGAGATTTACCCTCATACTGCCGCATAAGATGTTTACACATCAATAAGTTGGAACTAACGGAAAGTTGTTTGAACAACTAACCAAAAGTGACTAGAAATAGCCAAAACGGGCTAAACATCTTACGCGGCGGTATGAGGATAAATCTCGGCAAATGGGACGGAAATGTGTAAAGCGATTGTAACATTATAAGCCGTCGCATTGAGGAGCAAGCTAATCCAGGACGTCCGTGAAGGATTTTTATACAATTTTGCCATTTAAAATCGGTTTCAAACGGAGTTTCGACGATATAAAAGCATATTTTAAATTAAACGAACCGTCAAAAGTATTATTCAGATGCCCAGACTTTTAAAATAATATTCAGTCATGGCCCTCTTCTATAATTTTTCTTCTATAAGTTTGGTTTTTTTTTTCGACGGTTGAGTTTAAAATGAATTTTCGCTTCAAAATCCACGACAAACTCGTCCGGCTATCGTCCTAAAAAAGTCTGAATTTTCGGATTTTTTCACAATTGTGTCATTTAAAATCGCTTTTAAACGCATTTTAGATGATAAAAAAGCATATTTTCAATTAAATAAACTGTCAAAAGTATTATTCAGATGTCCAGACGTTTAAAACAATATTGAGTCATAGCCCTCTTCTAAAATTTGCAAAATTTGATTATTGACTTTCCCAAATCAAAGGATGTCGGCCCAAGATGAGTAGCTGGTAAAAGAATAAGCTTTGTAGATTTTTGTGTCGAATGTATGCAGTGAATTAATCCACAGTAGAGTGCTATAGATGGCCTCATTTCTCCTCCTTCCAATTTTTTACCCCTCACCCCCCTCCGGTGACTTTGAGGTAAACTCCGCCCACTTGGTCTTAAGTGTATTCGACCTTGAATGACATTGACCTACTTTCACTTTGAATGTCTTTGATATTTGACCTTGTCAGTTTTTGTTGAAGGTCGCGCATATGACCTTGGGAATGCTCCAAGTGTGTATGACTTTGAACGTCCTTGGGACTCTTTTGTGCTGTCTTTTACCTTAAATGACATTGAGATAATTTGATCTTGAATGCCCTTGAGTTTTTGATATGTAAACATCTTACGCGGCGGTATGAGGGTAATTTCGGCAAATGGGACGGAAATGTGTAAACCGATTCCAGCCGCTAGGACAGTAATTTAAAACCATTTTAAACGGATTTTAGATGATAAAAAAGCATATTTAAAATTAGACGAACCGTCAAAAGTATTATTTTTATTATATTATATTCGCACTGCATTTAGATCCATATCACAGCTTATTTTTAATGGACGGTTGAATTTAAATTGATTTTCGCTTCAAAATCCACGACAAATTCGTCCGAAGCCACGGCTATCGTCCTAAAAAAGTCCGAATTTTCGGATTTTTATAAAATTTCACCATTAAAATCGTTTTTAAACGGATTTTAGAGGATAAAAAAAGCATATTATTATTTTAAGTTAAACGAACTGTCAAAAGTATTATTCAGATGCCCAGACGTTTAAAATAGTAAAATTTGAAAAAACTGGTTATTGACTGTCCCAAATCAAAGAATGTCGGCCCAAGATTATAAGGTAAATATGATGTGTCCATATATTGATGTTATTCCAGGTGGCATTAGATTTTCGTGTCGAATTTGTGCAGTGAATTAAGCCGCTCTGAAGCTGCCAGTGCGTATTATTAAAGAATCCTAACTAATATTATAAATGCGAATGTTTTTGTTTTTATTCTATGAACAAGCTAAAATGTACAGTTAACGGCCACAGCACGTGGAAAATGCCAGTTCTCGTCCGATCACTGAAGTTAAGCAACGTCGGGCGTGATTAGTACTTGGATGGGTTACCGCTTGGGAACATAACTTGCTGTTGTCATTTTTTTTACAACCGATGTCGTTATAGGATGTGTTTACACATCAGTCTCGAGTACTAGCAGACTCGCTTATTTTTTTTTTATTTTTTTTTGTTTTAATTATGATAATGTTTAATATTATTGCTAAAAATGCATTTCTTTTATTATATACCTATACTAAAAACACTCGTGTGTTTGTATTTTTACTTCTTTAAACTCTGCTTTTGGAAACTATTTGAATTTCAACGCAAATCACATTTTTGCGTTTTTATTCATCATTTTCAATGTCACCCTGGTTGCACCTTTGCGAATGTATTATTAATTCAAAATATTAATTTGTATAATCGAACAGGGCGAAGCTTCGACAATTCTTGTGAAAAGACATTTAACTGTGGGCGAACATGCATTGGTAAAAATCGTGTATGCGTGGTTGTTAAACAAAGTTATTGTTAACGTTACAGCTGATAATTGGCAGAAGTGTATCGAACATGTCATAAAACAAAAAATGTGGGATTTGGATACTACGGTGGAAGTTATAGTTGAACCTCTTATTATCAATGTTGGTTCCGAAAGTAGTGATAGTAATGATTCTGAATCAAATTCTGATCAAACCTCCGATAACGAGTAGTAAACTTAAAATTTTATTGATTTTTGATGTAAACTTTCGATGCAACTTTGAATATGGTATTTTATGATAAGAAAAACCCCTTATCATCCATGACTCTTTTTTTTTCCTAGCCTTATAGAATACATAGTACTTTTTGTTTGTATAGGCGTAGTACAATTTTGTTGCTTATTACTAGACTTTGAAATAATTTTGAAAATACGTTTTTTTGCATATTTTAAACTAAAATCATGCATATTTATGTGCATAAACTTTATTTTTTTAAGTGTATACTTGCCTAAGTCTACTTATTACTATTCCATTATATAGTTATTATAACATATTAATTTACAAAGCAATTGTATCCGCCACTGGAATTTCCTTCTCTCTTTCCTTACCCCTCGTCGTGCGCCTTAAAGCTAAAAATGAGTCACTGACTATTATTTCCGGCTTGAACTATAGGTAATTTTTGTGTTAGACTAAATTATGTTATGTGAGGCGACATTGATCGGTCATGAAAGATGGTATGGCGTTCGCCCTAATAAAAAATTATATAGGTAGGTACATAAAGAGGTTTAATATTTTAATTATTTATTTATTTACCACTTAGGTAGGCACATACGACACTACAACAGTATAAGGTGACATTAAACATATTACAACTCAAACAAATCTCTTTTATGCGGAAACTGATAATGCCCCTCATTATTAATACTTGTTGGGTTGGGAAGTACGGCCAGAATGTCTTTCATCGGTACGGTAGAAATGTCGTTCTTTAGAAGACAAAATATATCATGATCAGAATTCACGGATTTGAGTCCCGCGACAGAGTAAATTCACTATCAGAATATTTTTCTTTAACCACGCACACATATTTAAACCATACAGATTTACGTTTTCCTTGCAAGTACTTAACTAAAACAAAGGTGTCTGGAACTAAGAAGTCCAATGTGGGCTTTTCGTAAATTGGAACTTCTTCTGCCACGTCTTCTATGGGGACGTTATCGTCCTCATCGTCTGATAAAGGAACCGAATTATCTTGATCATCGTCCTCGGAGCTGCTACTTTCAGCAGTTACACTTTTTCCTGGCTCAATTGTTAATCTAGTCTTCTTTCTACGAGGTGCCCGTTCCAAATCGTTGCCATCGTTGTTGCCGGGAATTTTTTGCAGAACCTTTTGAGTGTAGCTTCAAACCCATTTATCAAATTTCGTTTCATAGCTGAAACTTCTCCGTCCCAAGACTTGTGTTTCATTTGAGCAGACACCGAATCCAATTTTTCCAGCGATTCTCGTAGTAGTGCCAGAAACGCTTCTTTTGGTATGCCTGATTGACGACTATGTTCCATCTTACAATTGGCCAAAATAGCCCTCCATGCTGTTTTCATAGGTCTAAAAAGAGACACATCAAGCGGCTGACAAATGTGAGTAGAATATGGCACAAGACACACAAATGCGGCATCATTTTCTTCGCTTAGACGAATAACAGTCACTGAAATTGGAAGCTAGGTTATCGCCTAGTAGGACCTTTTTGCCTTCCAGTCTTCTAGCGTGAGGTAGAAAGCTACTTTCAAACCAGTCTTGAAAAGTGCTCGAATCCATCCACCCATGTGACGTACGAATAAACCTACATCCACCAGACCAATATGCTTTATTGTAGCAGAGGTAGCCTTTTGGTCCGTTTTCTCGCAACGTGTTATAAAGATGTTCACTTTTATAAATGATGTATGGAGGTAAAAGGGTACCGTCAGCTGATCCGCAGACCATGATAGTTGTTACCCTTTTTGAATGATTAGCGATCTTTTCGGGATACTTTATACCACGCCTGTAGATACCTTTCTCTTTTCCTGGTTCGTCGCTGACATTCGTCTCATCATAGTTAAATAAATTTTGGGAGGGGTACGTCTTTCAAGGTCTCGTTTAGATTCTCCAAATATTTGGTGATAGTATCCCTACTGACACTTGCTCGCGTCTTGTTTATGTTTGCTGAGACACGTTGTGCTACGCTAGTGTCGTGCCGTTTTAATAAGCTTCTAACCCAATCTTTGCCTGGCAAATTGTTTTGAGAATTTTCTACCTTTCGACCAGATGGATCCAAGAAAGATTTTGCGAACATTCTCAATTCCAACATAGACAGTGGAAACCCCCATTCGGCGCATTTTACCACTGCATTCAAAATTGCCACTTCTTCAGCTTGGGAAAATACAGATTGACCTCCTGCCACCTTCACATTGCGCCCATGGAATTTATTATTAAGCGTTCCAAATGGGATTTTGTACTGTTCACTTGCCATTCTCATACTCATGCTTCCCTCCACGACTTTGCAAAGGGCTTCTTCCAGCTGCGCATCAGTGTAATTTCTATAGTTTCTGCACCCAGGTATTTTCTTGTAGTCCCGAACCATCTGAAACAAAATTTTGGTTTACTTTGAAGCAAATTTAATCAGCTAAACAATCTCGCCCCACCATGATGATCAAAGACACCCCACAACACAATACACCCGTTGACTGGTGGGGCGACTTTGATCACTCGAACAATCTCGCCCCGCCATCTTGATCAAAGGCACCCCACCACACAACACATAAAATATTTTTCTTTCTAATGAAGATGAAAAAGAAAACAAATTTGTCCAACAACTAACAATATATGAACCTTGTCAACAGGCATGCAATAATAAACATAAGTTTTATACATACCTTGGAACTCACTTCCAGGACATCTGTTTCCCACTAATTACAACCTACAAATATTCAAGAACCGTGTCAATCAACATCTTCGCACACACACCGCTCGTCGAGCGCCATAGGATCTACCTTTAGTGTGTGTGCCACTGCCATAAAAAAAAAAAAAAAAAATACCTTGCTGCATTCGAAGTTTTCAGCACACAAAAATTACCACAAATTTGGCCGCTGGAGAAATGACGCTACCTCGTATCAGTGGATGACTAACAATGGGTGGCGCGCTCGAATACCGATGCATTGACATTCCACCTATACACTGATGCCAAACTTGTTCCTTCATAGTGCGATGCGTGCGCAAAAAATAATTTTACATGCAAATTTAAAGTGGGGATCAATGTCGCCCCTCGATATCAATGTCACCCCATTTTACGGTATACCTTTCATTTAACAATGAAAGAAGGTCCAAATAAAAAGCAAAAAATATTCTTTATAAAAGTTCCACTTATGTATTGACAATGTAACAGTGCAATCCCCATATTTTGCGGCGCAGCACCCCAGATGTGTGGGCAATATTCTAAGCACGGTTTTATTTGCGCTTTGTAGAGCAAGAGCAACTGCTGCGGTGTATACAGTTTTTGTTGCGCAATAGCGCACCAAGCTTTTGGGAGGCTGATTTTGCGATGTTAGTAACGTGGTTATATCAACACATATTGCTGTTAACCGAGACACCCAGCAATCCGATTGACGAGGATGATCGACCATTCCGATCCTGCCATAATGATGTCAGGGCCCGCCGTATTTGCCCTCTTGGTAAAAGTGGCTGCTTGAGTCTTTGCTGCGTTGAACTGGACCAAATTTCTGTCACCTCAAGTTCGAACCTTCTCCAGGTCTTGATTAATTGCCGTAATCTGCTCCTGTCTGCGGTGATAAGTCTCAGTCGCTGGTAAAGGCCTTTCTGATCTAAAGTAGGAGACAAGGGTACTGTCATCTGCAAAACTGTAAACAGGATTATTCGTTTCGGTCAGCAGGTCATTAATATAGATGAGGAACAGAGTTGGTGAAAGTATTGCGCTCTGAGGCACGCCCGCGTTAATGGTGAATGTGTCTGAGATGTGTCCATCAACTGCTACGTGCAGAGATCGATTCTTAAGGAAACTGGCAAGCCAGCTGCAGAGAGACGCTGGCAGTCCGAAGGACGGCAGTTTGTTGAGTAGTCCGTCATGTCAAGCTCTGTCGAATGCCTTCGAAATATCCAACGTATTTTTTTTTCTCAAGATTATTTCTAGTTTAATCTATTTAGATTCATCTCGATAGAAATTGTTTTCATGAACGATTATTGGGTCTGGTTAAGATAATGTATCTCTTTAATAATGGTTTATTAGAAAAATTTTGGTATTAATCGATTCGTTTTTTTATTTTCTTTCCAAAAAAGTGAGGATCATTGAAATATTATAACGCTTTTTTAATAAAACATTTATATTTTAATGTTCCTAATGTCGGTGCAATAAGTCATATTTTTATTACATACGTGACGTTTTTAAAGCAATTTAAAGTAGCCTTTCAACCCGCATTTTTAATCGTTTTTTGATCGTGGGAACCAATGAATAAAGAAGAGGAAGGAAGGAGCAAAATGACCGGTATACAGGGTGGTAAAAAAATATTTGTTGAAAAAAAATCCCTTTTTTTCGAAAAAAAAAACGGCAATATATACTATATTCGTTCGACGACTCACATACGGGCTAAAGGCCGTGGAAATACACATTTTTGGTGGTATATATTTTACGACCGTTCTCGAATTTAAACGGCCGATTTCTCGGAAACTAAGAATGTTGTTTTTTTTTCGTACAGAACCTTTTTTGTCGGCCTCTACCTACAGGCCGAATTTCAAATCGACGGAAAAAAACCGATAGGTTCTACCGATAGGATCTAGGTAGGTTCCGGTTCCTATGGAACAAAATGAAGGTTAGGTCGATATAAAAATACGGTTTTTTTCCGTTTGCCGAAATTCTTCTTTTTTTCTACCGGAACCTACCCGTTAAAAAACGTGTTTCGCGATTTCCCCCATTTCTCGATAAAAATTTGGGAAACGGGGGGCGTGGGGGATACCCACTAACCGGCCAACCCCGACCAATGTTATTAAAGGAATAGGTTGAACGGTAACATTTCGCTTCACGCGATGACGTCACATGTGGATATCGTACAAAATAAGCGTGTATTTGACAATGAAAATTTGAAAATATTTCTAAATATCAGGATAAAATAATAATTATTTGTTTTACAACACCGCTGTATGACGTTTATGTTTTAATTAGAATAATATAGTAATTATCCATGAAGAACCTCATTATTGTAAGTCTTTTACAAGCTCCTTTTGTAAGCTGGCATTTTCTAACTCTAATGTGGCATTCTTTTGCTTTAAACCACTGATTTGATGTTGCTTCTCCTTCAGTTCATTTTTTAGTCCACTGTTTTCAGCAACAACAGAATTAAATTCACGAAGCAATTTTTCATAATCACTCTCACTACTTGTACATGGAGCACTTTCCATAACTGCCATAGGAATATCCGACTGGGACACAACACTTACATGGGATGATAAAAGTTCATCTACAAGACAGGTTTGATCCTTGTATTGGATTTTAAGTTCTCTCCGGATTTTCAATATCAGGAGCGCAGAAACACATGTCCCTCATGGGTACATGTGCGAGCTACTTTGGCCCAGCCAATCAACTGTGTTCGGACACGGTGGGCGGGGCTTGTTAAGGGAGCTGGCCCGCCTATAAATGAGCAAACCATCTGAACCTAAGAGCTTCGCAAGAGCTGCACTTCACAGTACACGCACCACTCGAACCCACTCACTTCCATCACGAACGCTCAGATATACTAGACATAGCACTAACTCAAAACATCGCACACAACGTTGTGATTGACAATTTGGAGGATTTATCCTCATCAGATCATTCTCCTATTGCCATCACAATAAACAGCATTCATGAACACAAACAAGCAAATATACAACAATTCATACACTGGAACATATTCAAGGAACACTTAACACAAAACATGCACAACTTACCATACATCGCCTCCAAAGCGGAACTAGACAACGAAGTTGCTAGATTCACTGAGGAGATACAAGCAGCCATAAACGCAGCCACAAAATCTGTATATACAAAATAAAACAATCCATACTCGCTCCCACAAAACATAAAAAAACAACATAAGGCTCCGAAACAGGCTAAAACGACGAGCCAGACTAACAAACAACCCAGACTTAAACACACAAGCAAACATACCCACGAATACAATCAAAACAGACATAAAAACTCACAAAAACAACTCATGGACTGAATACATCACCACAGTCAACCCACAAAACAACTCTCTATGGAAAATTGCCAGATCAATACAAGGTCGCAACAAAGTGGCATATCCTAATATCCATGGACTGTATTCCAGCGAAGAGAAGGCCGAGGCCTTCGCAGACTCGCTGGAATCGCAATTCACCTTAGGCGATGGGGCCTAGGATATAGATCACGAGGCATCCATAGAGAAATAGTAACTTACGAAAACGAACACCAAGACGACGAAACACGACCCACCAACACCGCAGAAATTGCTCAAATTATTGCGCAATTAAACCCGAAAAAAGCACCCGGATACGACAACATACCAAACAGAGCACTATAAAACTAACCAGAAATAGCCTTACTCAAATTCACTTATATCATAAACACAATACTATCATTAAAACACTTTCCAAAATCTTGGAAAAAAGCAAAAATCATACTCATTCCAAAACCACACAAAAATTTGATATTTCCTCAAAACTGGCGACCTATTAGCTTGCTCTCATCGCTGAGCAAGCTGACGGAGAAAGTTATGCTGGAAAGATTGAACACACACATAACACAAAACAATCTGATCCCAGATGAACAATTTGGGTTTAGAAAACAACATAACACCGAGCTCCAACTAGCCAGACTTGTTCAGGAGGCGACTAGAGGACTACAAAGACATGCATCGACCGGAGTTGTAGTCCTTGACGTCGAAAAAGCCTTCGACAAAGTCTGGCATGAGGGACTCATACACAAACTAGACAGACTATACAAAATACCACTGCCACTAACTCAGCTCATAGCATCATTCCTCAAACACAGATCCTTCACTACACAAATAAACACAGCACTATCCACCACAAGTCGCATAGAGGCAGGAGTCCCCCAAGGCTCTCCTCTGTCGCCTACACTATACTACTATACACATTATACACAACAGACATACCTAGACACCCAAACACTAAACTCTCCATATACGCAGATGACACATGCATATTATCAATAAACAACAATCACATAAGACTTAAAAACTACGTACAGCAACACTTAGACTCCATATACGAATGGACAGAAATTTGGAATTACAAAATTAATGAAGATAAAACCCAGGCCATGCTCATAACAACTAAACGCAATAAACCTATTCCAAATTTAAATTTAGAAAATTCAGTAATAAGATGGTCTGATTCTCTTAAATATCTAGGGGTAACTCTAGACAGTAAACTCACTTTCCAGAAACATATTCAAGCAAAAGTAAACGAAGGCATTGCAGCCAAACAAGCTTTCTATCCATTAATAAACAGAAAAAGTAAAATGTCACTAAAGAATAAACGAATGCTCTATAATCAGATAATAAAGCTCAAAATTCTATATGGAGCCATTGTATAGAAAAAACTACAAACATTCCAAAACAAAGCACTCAGACAAATTGTGAAGCACCTTGGTACGTCCGCAATGCAGACATTCACAACGATATCAAAATAGACACAATCAACATCTACTTGGCAGGCAAACACACAATATTCTTAGAACAAGTACGCAATCATACAAATCCAGTCATAAGAACACTATTCAGTAGAATCACATACCCAAACAGAACAGTACACAAAAGTCTACTACTCTCACCAGAACACCTAATCACACACACAATACACAAAGAAAAAAATTAAAAAACCCAAAAAAATTATATCAACGTCAATATCATTCTTACCTTCAAAATTTCCAAAATCTCAAAATTCTCAAATTTTTCAAAATTCAAAATTTTTTCAAAATTTCTAAAAGGTTCGTTCTTTTTCATAAAATCAAAAATCTCAAAACTCCAAAAATTTTCAAAAATTCCAAACTAAAAATTTTCAAAAATCTCAAATTTTTAATTTCAAAAATCACTAACATACAAGAATGATCTAAATAACAGCTGGGGACGAGAGCATCGCTGATGCCCTATGCCGGGTTCCCGCCTAAAAACGGGGGTGTACAGGCATTAGGGGACCGCACGGGGTAGCCTTATGGGCTCCATGCGTAGAAGTAGGGTCACGGGGTAACACCCCGTGTATCACGTGCAGTTCTTTCCTGGGGTGACCGATTTGGACTAGCGGAGAAATCTGCAAAATCCAAATTGATCAGCCTCGCCTAGGTGTCTACAGCAATTCTCTCGTCTGCTCAAATCGCAAAAACAAACAACACTCGCTCCATCACTAACGGCTCCAAGGCGTTCCACTACAAACAACAATCCAAGTCCAATAACGCACGTCAAGATCAAGGAAGAAACATAAACCACTAACTACCAGACACAAGAACAACGACAGTGCAAGAGTGCCTAGTGTACTAGCACAATGGAACATCACATTAACGGACCTAACGCATATGATTTTAAGCCACCGAAGCATCCATGTCTCCGCAGCTGGTACCGCGGCTTGTCCGGCGTACCCTAATACCATTACATCTTACTTGAATAGACTTACCGAGTTGAGTCTCTATCGTTCACCTTAGTATACCTTTTGTTTTAAGATTCTATGTTGTATAGTGTAAATGTTCCCTTTTTATCTCATGACATCCTGCTCCATGAGAGCATCTAAGTAGGGTTTTTTTCACTAAGTTTTCCCTGCAGTAAATCACTGGTACTAATAACATCTTCAGCAAGTATACATAATCATTAGCTTTTTTGCAAATCTACTCGCGAGGTCTTTGAAGGGGTCACCCAAATAAAGCACAGTATCATACAGCAGAACCACATTACCTAGTAGGTTAAGATCAACCCCCTATGGGTGCACCAAGCTGCTGGCCAATGGCGCTGATTCAACACCGCCTGGCGAAACAAACAGTTTTTTAGTAGCTATAGTGCATGCTTATACTAGGTGATGAGGCCTACATAATGTAATTTTAAAGAGAAATATATTGCTTGCTTGAAAGTTCTCTCCGGGATGGTCCCTTAACATCATGCTCTTTCTCTGGTAGCAAGAACAATGTTGGGATAGCTAAAAATAAAAATAAAATAGGTAACCACTTATACAACATAGCAGGATATTTTCTACTAATTTTTTTTTTTATGAAATCACCTTATTTGCAACATTTAGTAAATACATACAGAGAGTGACAGTGACAGTAAATTACAGTGTATATAAACACTGGCCTCGAGAGCAGCTACATAAAAACACTGTACTGAAATTTATCTACCTAATATCTAGAAATATTTTTAATTATTAAAACAAATCTGTTATAATTTTTAATATTTTTCATATCTTTAGGTAATGTGTTATAGGGTTTAGATGTTTTTACAATTGGGCTTTTTAAGCCTATGTTAGTATTTGTGATGATCTGATATATGTTATTCTTTGCTCTAGTTCTATATTCATTTATTTCATTTGTAAATATAACGTTGTAGTATAACCCACCTGGGTCTGTTCAACATAGCCAATGATCGTCAAAATAGATTAAAAAAAATAATAATACCTACGTTGTGTTATTATTATATTTTACACAATTTTTATTTTTTCGGCTTGCGCTTCGACTAAACGCAATTAGGGAAATTTGAGAGAAAGGTGCGTCATGTAAATTAAACCACAGATTCCTAATACGCCTAATTTATTAAAGAAAAGCGTGCCATACTCCGCCTGGAATTCACGAGGGAAAAGAGCATGGCAGAGATAACCTCGATCACAATTCCTAAACCGAGTTATGCTGTACAACCTTTATTAGTATAACAATTAATTAAATTACTGTCTCACGCACCGCAATTTGTCGTTCCACACTTGTGACAATAGTTTTAGTTAGCCAGACGTCGCCAGCAGGTACTGAGGTCCCATACGGGAGGCTACTCAGCTAGAGTTGCAAATTGAACCAATATCTCTAGTAAGACCTGCAGGCCGATTAATATATATTTCCTTTGTTGGATGCTTTGGCCGGGCTAGTTGATACTATTTATTCGAGTATAGATAAAGGAGAAAAAATTATGTGTGTCTTTCTGGATTTGGCTAAGGCATTCGACACCGTCGATCACGCTATTTTAAGGAAATTTCTAGAAAGAAATGGTATAAGAGGAGCTCCACTTAAACTATTTGAGAGCTATATGTCACAAAGAACATAGTGTGTGGAAGTTGAGGGCCATCAAAGTACAGAACTTCCCACAGAAATAGCTATTTCTCAAGGAACTGTCCTAGGGCCCATTCTATTTAATATATAAATAAACGGCTTATTCCATATTGACTCTTTTGGGGAAATACTTTGTTTCGCGGATGATTCAGTTTTGATTTATAAAGGAGGATCGTGGAAATCTCTGAAGAAAGAGGTGGAAACTGATCTAGGTAAGGTCTTTCATTGGTTTACTAATCAAATTCTAACAATAAATGCAGAAAAGACATTTTTTATGCCCTTCGGCTGTTATTCCGACTCCCTACCTAAATTCCAAGAAATAAATATTAAAGTTAACGAACAAACCCAAAAAATTAAATCAACTAATAAAATAAAATATCTTGGAATCGTCCTGGATCCTAATTTGAGATGCACAAATCATGTGTCTCATGTATCCAATAAGTTAGGATCCTTTACTGGAAAGTTTAAAGAGTTGAAAAAATATTTCGATGTAAACTATCTTAAGACCTTATATATGTGTCTTATAGAACCACACTTAACGTACGGAGTATTGGTGTGGAGTGGTGCGTTAAAAACAAATCTTAGACCTCTGGAAATTTTGCAAAATTGGATAATTAAAACTATTCTCGGTAAAAGTAAAAAATATCCTTTCAATAAACTTTATCAAGAGAGTGGTATTTTTGATTTGAGGCAATTATTTGTTAAGAGTATAGTGCTTAGACAATTTAAAAAAAAGGATACCCTTACGACTATTGAACACTCGCATGATACCCGAGCCAAAAAACAAACCGGTTCCCTGCCCAAAGTGCGCACAACTTTGGCACAACGTTCCTACAAATACATAAGCCCAAAGATTCATGCAAATCTACCTGATGAACTAACTAAAACGACAACGCTGAGAGGTTTTAAGAAAGAACTTAAAAATTGGTTGCACAAACAGACTAGACTCAAGATAAAGCAAATTATAGAGGCACAAAATTAATTCTGTCAAACCACAACTGGAATACTTTCTTTACTTAACGTGACCGTGATCTTAATCTAGCAAAGAACATTAAAAAATTAATGAATCTAAATTTGGTTTTGTAACCTTTTCTTCGTGTTTATAAATCTAATGTACTTGATATTTTGTCAAATGTCGAGATTATTATACCTACATGTTGAACTTATTTAATTTAGCTATTTTGCTGTTTGTTTTTTTTTAGCTTTAGGTTAGGTTACTTTTAATTAATTATCAAAAAAAAACATTTTAATTTATTATTAAACATTATACTAAGTAGTTTTATGATTATTGCACTAACTATGAAATTAAGTAAAAAATATGTGTCGATGGTATTCAAATCTCCCCTAACAAGGGCCTCCTTTTGTGGATAACTGTTTGTTTATTTACATTTATATGTGTTTTTGTATTTAAGATTTTAAATTGTACAATTGGCTAAATAAATAAGCATTTATTTATTTATTTATTTATTTGTCATTGCTTAGCGATTGATTATATTATGTAAATACTTTTGTGATTGAATAGTATTTCTCTTGCTGGCTGTAAGATTATAGGATACGAAAGAATGATTCAAATAGCTTATACCTTTACTGTTGCTTATTACTAATAGTCATTTCGATATAATATATTTCAATTCCGAATATATGGTTTTATTCTGTGTAATTGTGCACAGGCTACAGATCTTTATCATTTCGGGTGCTTATAAACAATTATTGGCATCGTCAAAATCAAGGTTACAAATTAATGTTAATTTAAATTTCACATAGGTTTCATACAAAAGCAAATCATTAAAAATATAACATTTGTTAAAAGAACGACTTAGGATGCTTTGCTCGCAAGCTCACGATTTATAGCTAGGATATTCGCTCAGTCAGGGGAGGAAAATGTTAGTGGAATCATCAAGTCTCTTACTTACATTACAATCACAGTCATACTAAGACTAAAATTCCAGCACGAAAAGACAGCAAACAATACATTGTTATTCACAGCATAAAACGATTTCATTAAACATATACACATATTATACCATCAAATATAAATTATACATGACAATAAATGAAATATTTGTGCAAATTATGTTTATAACAGTATCAAAATACATACACATGTTGTGCCATCAAATATGAATTATTATCAATGAGAATAAAATAAATATACTTGTGCAAATTATGTTAATAGCAATATCAAAATATATACATGTTATGCCATTAAATATGAACTATCCATGAAAATAGAAGAAATATTTTTGCACATTATGTTAATAACAATATCAAAATATATACACACGTTATACCATCAAATATGAATTATCAATGAGTATAAAATATATAATGGTACAAATTATGTTAATAACAATATTATAAGTTTCATTTTACCGACTTGTAATGACATATTGCAACACAGAAGAAAAACAATTCACCAAAATAAACCGTACACTCCGCTGGCTTCTGACTCTCTCTTTTCCGTTCTCGAGCAATACCTTTAGGTGCGTCCACACCTGTGACAAGACCGCGTGTCGTGACATCGCGGCGAACCTCGTCGCGTATAGTCTGGACGGTACTCCGTAACCCCAATGCGTAACATCGCCGCGTTTACTGCGTGTCATCACTCTGTTCCATGATCTGTCGGTATTTTGGCGTCGCTTCAAAGGGATGCTACGCCGCTTGGTTCGCCAAGTCTGGACGGGACCGCGTATCATCAGAACGTTTTGCATATTTAATTGAATTTTAACCAGTGTAGCGGCTATTTTGTTTCGAATTAGTATTTGTTTTTTTAATATCAAGATGGAATGGGAACAGGAGACAACGTTAACATTTATAGAATTACGCAATAAATGATCTATAACTGTGTACGCTGCTGCTGCTGCTGATGACCGACTGTTTTTTATTTAAATGAGCGGAACGCTGTGAACGGGACTATGATACGCTACGATGACACGCGAGGCTGACAGGCGACGATGACACGCATCGAAGTTCGCCTCGTCGTGAAAATGTTCGCGACGCTGTCACGTCACGGGGTTTTGTCACAAGTCTGGACGCACCTTTTCGGAACTCCTCCAAAAAACCTCGCAAAAACTCGACTTCAATTTATGACTTGATTTATCTTTTATATGTTTAAAGGGTGTCTCAAAATATATACATATATAGGGTTTCTCAAAAATGAATGTATCAGGTCTAATGAAATAGTATTTTAAAGAGGTGGGTTACCTCAACGTTTATATTTGGTTGAGATGGCGTAATAAATCCTAAGGATATTTTTTCCTAAAGCGCGAAGTTCCTAATGGGCGGTCGTCATACACGGTTCGGCTAGCATCGGCTATGATCGAAATTCTTGGGATCTCAATTTTACATGAGGTGAAGGAAACGAACGTGTTAAATTTGTCAACATTGTATTAAGATAATCTGGCAGCTGCTTAATGGAGGTCGGTGGGCAACTGGTGGCGGCCGACGACGGTCTTGCGATGCAACTCTTCCCCTCTTTATACGTTCCTACTTAGAAATAATTTGGAAAATAATAAATAATATGTATACTAATTGATTATACTTTTAAAAATGTTGATTTACATTATAGGTACTCCCATTGTACATGTAATCGTTTCCTTAGATTTCAGCATGATACCTATACAGGCATTAAGAACAATTAAATACTTAGACCGTTGTTTGAGTACTAATATTTATTTTAAGAGTCAAATTTACGAGTGGTGTGTATTATACTTATTATTTTATAAATATAGGTAAAATTAACGGCTCCAAGGGGCCAAAGACCTTTCTTTTAACTTATTATTTTGGGGTACCTTAAACACGTTAGATTCGAAATCAGAAACGAGAAACATGTTTTCACAGTCGACCAAAAATTAGTGACGTAAAGAAGATAATATTAGAAATAAGTAAATTTCAGTAGAAAAATTGATGTCTAGCATTAACTGGTAATGAAATTAAACATTTTTATCTAAATGGTTACTATTGGGAGGCAGGGTGGAGGGGTAAAGAGGCAGATAAAGCACCAAAACAAAGCATTTACCACAAATTAAAACAAAATTCTAACTTTCACAGTATGTTTATTATATTCTGTATCACAACATATTATATTTGAAACACACTTCTAACTGGATGACACCCCAGAGCTTGTAAAAAAACACAACTTTTAGAAAAAATTACATATTTTGCTAATAGCATTGTTTATATACAGAATGATATAAGCAATATAACATAACACGAAAATAAACTACAGCTTTATAACTTTCATTTATAATAAAAACAGTGTTACAAAGTCATACAAATTATATAAATAAAATATATTGCTTTATTACCTCTTTATTTGAAGTTCAGCCTTTACGTGATCAACTAAAAGCGGGTGCGTCAAGTCGGCCACCCCACATTCGAATTTCCTGAAAAATTGGTAACCACTTCCACTTACTGTGCTCAAAATGTGCTTTACTGTGCCGATGATATTTTGAACTGTGCCGCTTCCATACCAAAGTTATAGGAAAAAAATAGATATGGGGGCTAACTTGACGCTCAGTCTCCCAATATTTTCGAAATCATATCATACAAAAATGAATTGTGATTTAATCGGCCAGTGTGCTGAACTGTGCTGGAATAGGTTTTTTCTTAAAATTTAAATTTTCGGCCATTTTCTGATAAAAACCTAATAGGGGGCTAACTTGACGCTCGGCCACCCCAAAAGTTTGGAAATCAGATCATACAAAAATAAACTGTGACTTAATCGGTACTGTGCTGAACTATGCTGGATTGGGTTTTTCTTATAATTTCAATGTTCAGCCCTTTTCTGATAAAAACCTAATAGTAGTCGAAGCGGTACAGATCGAAAACTATAAGAAAACTGCATTATAGGTTAAAATCAAGGCGCTGTGCATAGGTTGTCTAGACACCTTAAAATTTGATTTCATCCGAGGAAACCAGAGTTTGGTCCCTAAGAATTCAAGATGGCTGCTAATTTCCAAAATGACCGCAAAACTGTAGATTTCGTGTTTCTCGTCCGATATAATTGAACAAAGAGTTGTTTTCGGTTTTGTTTTGTGCGTATAATCTAAATTTAAGGTTAAAAATGTAAAGCTATTCCAAATTTTAGGTAAGGAACCATTTTTTGTTTAAATATTCTAAAAAATTTAATACTTAAAATATTATACATACCAGCTACGATTTTCAAGCAATAGAGCTTTACGTTAGCATAAAGTAATGTGTGTGCCGGGGGCGATAAAACGTTTTTATTTGTAAATTATTATGAAAAAATACTTATGATGGCATGGTATACGACGGTGTCGCTCCCATTCACATCAGGTCGCTTCTAACTTCTGGAACGTTTGAGGAGTATTGTCAGGTGGAGTTGAAGCCATGTGGGCTCAGTATCCTGGTTGCGGCGTAAATGTTGCCATACGCTAAAATCGCAGGCAAGTTACACAGTCCGGCAGGCTACCTGGGAAATGAATTGACTTTCTTAAGAACCCAATAAACTAGTTTTTCATCTTGGGTGCGTCAGCAGTAAACGGAATCGCGATCCCCTTCAAGTGGTATCAAACATTGGCGATACCATTTTCGCTTCCCAAGGTGTCCGCATCTTGCGGGCTCCACTTGCCATACCATAGAAGAATCATCCTTCATCTCCAAGACATGGTGGCAATCGGCTCTCGCTCAGTGATTATCTGAACAATAAAATTGATACTGATGTGACGATTCTCGCTATCTCCTTTTATCACCAGCTACGCGCCTTTGGCATTCAAGAACATACGGCGGTACTGGGGCTAGGCGTCGGTTTGTAGCAGCTCATCTGATTACAGGTAATAATGTATTATAGTTATAAAAAAAGAAACCCCAAGTAAAGCACTGTAAACTTTCTACTAGGCACTCTAGGAAACACAAATTCCACGGCTCTTCGGAGATTCCATATATACACCGGGTGCGACAGCGTTTCATTTCTCGCAGGTAATGGTATAAAGAGTGCATGGGAAACCTATGGAAAGCAACAGAGAAGGAAACCCCGGCTTTTCTAGTGATCGCCACCCCCTTGCAAGCTGTTGAACCAGAGTGAGTTGAGTGGCGTCAGAAGTTCATGGTCACGCTCTATGATCAATTCTGCTCTGATACGACAGTGAAAGAAACTAAGAATTAATTATTTTGCACAAAGAACAAGTCAGTGCATGCTATTCCTCCGATGTATACTACTCTCTGTTAACATATTCTAAGGGCAGCGTATCAGGGGCCGTTCACACCTGCCTTATTACAATTTTCCGACTCCATTTAATTGAGGTTGGAAGACAATTTGTGGAAATTGGGTTCCCGTTTAGTTCCATATGTGTGGGAGGCCTGTCGGAGATATGTGGCTGCACTCGGGGTGTGGAACAAACCGCTGCCAATGTCGCAAAAATACTTTGCCATGTATAATACAAGGCAATGGTAAAGGAAACTGCAATAATACCAGGTAATTCATTATTTCTTTAACTAGATCTGAACGAATTACTTAGCGCAAAAATCATTTTTGAAATTTTACAGTTCTGGGTATTTGGAAGAAAAAAGTAATGCCAATGTCGACAACTTGTTCGGTGATCCTGTCATCCTCTGTTTTCTGTTTGTTATTTATTTATTACTGACGTAAACAATAAAACCAGTTTTTGCAACCTTGTTTGTGCCTTAATTCTGAGTGCCTGGGGAGATAGATTTCAGTCGAAAGCTTGCAAATGATCATAACTTTTAGAAACAATTTTGTTATACATTTAAACCTTGATAGTATGATTATTGAACCCTTTTTACAACATATATTAAAAGCTTACTTCTAAAGCGGGGATGACGGGGGGGCAGATTTTACCCAAAAGCTTGTAAAAAATCATAAACTTTAGAAACAATTTTGTAATACATTTAATCTTTGACAGTATGTTTATTGCATATACCGTTTTTTACAACATATAGTTAAAGCATACTTCTGAGCTGGGGATGACCGGGGCAGGGTGTCTCTGACGGGGGTAGATTCCACCCTCCACCCCAAAGTTAGTAAAAATCATAACTTTTATTCATAAAATGAGAACTACTTTTGAACGAATGTAAAACGGTATTTTTTTTTATCCCGGAATATAAAAGTAATAAATAATATAATATAATATAATCACGAATTCACTAAAAGTATGAATTAGTTAAGTGTTAGAATGATATAAATTACACAGAATTATTGTTTTTTGTAGTTTAGAGAAAATATCGCCTAAAGTACTTATAGGCAATGGGTAGTCGAACACATACTTTTCAATGTTGTGAAGCTATCTATACTTATTCAAGACTGCTTAAGTTTTTTAACTCATTCCTCTTCAGAAGGCATGGCACCACCAAGATTCAAAATATAATTTTTTTCCCTTAAACCTAGTACCATAAGAACCCAGTGACTGCTAAAAACATGATATGATAACAGCATATAATCTATGAATTCCAAGGGTAGTAAATTCTGAATAGGTTGATTTTTCCATGTTAATAACGTGGATATGTCACGATATATTGTTGTTGACCGAGACACCCAGTAGTCCGATTGACGAGGTCGAGGAATGGTTGATTCTGCCATAATGATGTCAGGGCTCGCCGTATTGGCTTTCTTGGTAAACGTGGCTGTTTGGGTTTTTGCTGCATTGAACTGGACCAAATTTCTGCCGCTTCAAGTTCGAACTTTCTCCATTTTCTGATCTAAATTGGGAAACATGGGTACTGTCATCTGCAAAACTGTAAACAGGCTTATTGGTTTCGGTCAGTAGGTCAATAATATAGATGAGGAACAGGGTTGGTGAAAGTATTACGTATTGAGGCACACCTGCATTAATGGTAAAGGTGTCTAAGATGTGTCCATCAACTGCAACGTGCAGAGGTCGGTTTTTAAGGCAATTCGCAAGCCAGCTGCAGAGCGACGCTGACAGTCCGAAGGATGGCAGTTTGTTGAGCAATCCGTCTTGCCAAACTCTTGTCGAATGCTAGGTCGAATGCTTTCGATATATCTAACGCAATCACTCGAGATTTTTCGCGGTTCCCAATTGTTCTACTCCATAATTGAGTGACATAGGCCAATATATCTCCTGTCGATATCTCTTTGCGAATGCCGTATTGGTTAATTCTAACAATTGGGCAATTGGGAGATAGTTTGAAGGCATGGTTTTCTTGCCTTTTTTGGAACAGGTTGCACTCAAGCGACTTTCCAAGAAGATGGGTAAATCCTTTTTCGGTAAGACATAGAGAAAAGCCTGGAGAAAATGGGTGTTAGTTCGTTGGCCCAGTTCTTTAATGCCATGACAGTTATTCTGCCGCTCCTGATGTCTTTTGCGTATCTAGCTCTTTGAGGAATTTGCTAATATCACGGTGATGAAACTTAACTCTAGGTCCAGTCTATTTTTTTGTGGCATGTTGTTGAATAAGGTCTGCAAATTAAATTGCTTTTGGTTCGAACGCGGGGCGTACGAACTACAAAAAAATACCTTTCGGGAAGCCACTAACAGTATTACAAAATTATTTATTAGCTAATTGTATATTAATTGATTATCTATTTTTTATGCAAAAAGAATAATATCATTAGATTTGACTTTTTTGTAAATACAACAAAAATAGCCCATCCATCTAGCGGCTATGGAAAAAGCTTCAAAATACAAAATTAAAGGAGAAAGAGCAAATTAAGCCTTTTGAAATGAGACGAAGTTTGTTGTTGGCGGGTACTGTGTAATAGGGTTGTCAAGCTTACAGTTTTTGGCGGGATTTCCCATTTTTTGAACTCTTTATCCAGCGTCCCGCTTAAGGAATTAGCGACACGCCCTTTTCCCGCTTTTTAATGAATAAAGAGAAAAGAAAGAAATACCATTTTAATCCAGATTCCTCAATATAAAACATACCTACATGCCAAATTCCACAAGACAAGAGCAACTTTACCAACGCCATGTTGGGCGTCTTTTAATTTTAAAGCATTTTTGAAAATTAGGTATGGCATAAAAATATACATGTTATTTGGTATCACCGGTGTTTTCCTACATTTTAAAATCTCGCTTTTTGTTCTCGACAATTCCACCAAACAATATAAAGTTCTTGACTACCCTATGTGTAAAACACTTAAAAATCATTAATAATTGATATATTATTAACCTTATTGCCTTTTGTGCGTCGAGAATAGTAGACAAATCCACCATGGCAAAAAACAACCTTTCCATTTTAATTGTAAACAAAAGCTATATAGCTTGAAAACTAACCGAAACAAAATCGTACCAATTAACAGGTTAATTAGCGGACTGGACTCTTCTTGTACCGAACAGGTAGGTACTCTCTCGCAACCTCTTTCTAAAAATTTCTTGTATCAACGCCATGCACAGATAACATCCGACGCTCTATCGATTCACTTCACTCATTTCTTTTTTTTATAAAATGTAGGCACAACGACTTCTCTACAGTACTATTTGGACCCTTTCAACCACTGATCTATACAGTGCTTTCAACGGTCAGAAATTATGCGCAAAAAGAGCTTCAAAAAAATGTTACACTTTGCCCTAAAGTACAGATTTTCTGGATTTGCAATTTTTAAAAAATATAGGTATATTCAAAATCGTACGATAAATAAAATAAAAAAATAAGCGAGTCTGTTAGTACTCGAGACACTGATATGAAAACATATCCTATATCGATATCGGTTGTGTAATTTAATGTATTGCTTCAATAGATTTTAACTGGATAATTTTTTAAAGCCCTTGGTATTTTGCATGCTCTACAAAGATCTGAGCAGCCCTCGTAAAGATTATATTTTGTCTTCGTAACGCCTGAATATAGGCAACCACTTATTTGGAATTGGTTGCCTATATTCTGGCGTTAGAAAGAACACGTTTTTACAAGGAAGCGCTGAAGTAGCTGCGCACTAATCACTGCTCATGGGTTATGATGTCACATCCCCTTACACACTTCGGCCCATTTTCCCGAGATTTGCCCTCATACCGCCGCGTAATATGTTTACACATCAAAAAATATAGAGTTGTTTTGCTTTGAAGTGTACATGGTGGCCCGTTTAAGAGGTGCCTGTACCTTATCTCGAAAACTATGGGTGCTGCAAAAAAAAATTAAACAAAAAGTTGTTCCTAGTAAAATGATCTTTATTTTTATGATTTTTAATCGTCACTTTAACGTTATATTTTTTTTTTAATTAAACACCCTATATTTTATTACATTTATTATTTACATTCTAGTTAAAATTCTAAGCATATTTGATGTATGATGTTATTCCTCTAGAGTTAGTAGTTTCACAGCTATAAAGAGTTGAAAACCGGTACTTTGGCTACTTTTCACCTTGGTAGCAAGAAGACCAAAAGATGGAGTAAATTGAATTTCACATTCCTGTCTTAACTTTTCAACACCTATCCGATGTTACTAACTGATAATACCTACCTTGGTACCAGATTTGGTACCCATGGTACCACCTGCCATTTTGTACCGTCTAATGGTCTTTTTGCTACCTAGGTGAAAAGTAGCCAAAGTGCCGATTTTCAATTCTTTAGGAACTTGACTTCTTGAAGAAGTGGGAACATTTCCAATTAATTATATATTCAATCGATAATACCCGTCCCCTTGAAAATCCGATAATTCTGACAACACTGTTTTTAACTTTACGAAGGCATTCGGCCGGAATCGTAAGTTTAGGAAAATGTAGAATTAGGACTCGTGTGGCGTTCCCATTTGGTTTCTGTGTGTTATTGATAATTCTGAACATTAGTTTACAATGCTCGAATTCTAGAATTTTATTCATTTTCATACCATCTGGTTTAAGCTTTTTTGGTAAAACATTCTTAATAGAGGCTTCAATTATGTCCTCATAATCTTCTTTATTGAAATGCTTGCAACAAATCCGCTTGCTTTTATCCTTTGGATTAATTTAGTGTTGCTATCACATATAGCGACACTACAGGTAATGCCATAAGGAGATGACCTGCGGTTAAAAACCGCGCGGGCGCCTATTCGCCGGATAGGTCATTATTGACTCCTTAATTATTGGTCTGTTGTAAGGGGCGGCCAAATCCTGCACGCCTCGGGCGGCCTAAAGCCTGGAGACGGAGCTGCTGAACCGTTCCATTAGGCACTGAAAGGTTTGGCTAGTTGGTATGCTCCTATTGGGATACTTTGCTCCATAAAGCCTCACTGCCAGAAGACAATTTTTTTTCGCCTGGCCAAGTATACAAATCATATCGATTAGTTCATTCGTCAGATGCACGATAAAAAATTAAATTATTTTCAGTCACTTAAGTGACACGTCAAAATTTGACAATGACTTATTTGTTGTTTTGCCATGCCAAAGATTTTTGAAAAAGTTCTTAAGAGTCAAATAACCTTATTTTTTGAAGATAATAAACTTTTTAACAGTAGGCAATTTGGTTTTAGAAGCGACAAATCCACTACCATGGCCGTAAATGAGTTTGTTGATTTGGTAAATGATGGCTTAAAGGATGTTTGTATAACTGGGGCTGCCTTTTGCGATCTAAGCAAGGCTTTTGACTGCGTCTCATTTGATCTACTTGCAATGAAACTGAAATACTACAAGTTCTCTCCTTCTAGTATTAAATTATTGAAATCTTACCTTTCTCAAAGATTACAAATAGTTGAGAGTAATGGTATAAGCTCTGAGTCTTGTAAAGTTAAATACGGTGTTCCGCAGGGATCGGTCCTGGGGCCGTTGCTGTTTTTGGTATATATAAATGACCTGGTGGGTAGTGACCCCAGTGCCGATTTCATTCTTTTTGCGGATGACACGACCGTTATTAAAAGAGCAAAGGAAATTGACCAATTGCAGGAGGATCTTGGTGAGACGCAGTCAAGGATTGCAGACTGGTTTACCGCAAACCAGCTTTGTTTGAATGAATCTAAAAATCAACAATTATTCATTTCAACTCGCAAAATTAATGTTAACATCCCCAATGATCCAGTTAGCTTTTTGGGAATGAAAATAGACTCTAAACTGCTATGGCATGCCCACATCGATCAACTATGCTCTAAAGTAGCGTCAGGTGTATTTGCACTGCGGAATCTTACACAATGTGTTTCCCCTAGAGTTGCATTGTCGGTATACTTTGCTTGCGTCCAGTCCATGATTTCTTATGGAATTTTGGTTTGGGGCCATGCGTCTGGCATGGATCGTGTTTTTTCTCTGCAAAGAAGGGCGATCCGAATAGTGGATGGTCTGGAATATAGAGCTGACTGCAAGGATGCATTTATTAAGCTTAGAGTCTTAACTATTCCGTGTATGTATATTTTTGATTGCCTTCTGCATGTCAAAATGTTCAGCAACACCTATGAGACACACAAAGATATACATTCATATCCAACTAGAAATAACTTTAATATATACACTGACTTCCATAGGATACATCGCATGAAAACTGGTACATCTTTTCATGGGCCTATGTTTTTTAATAAGTTACCACATCATATAAGATCATTGACACAAAAAGAATTCAAAACAAGAATAAAAAACTATCTAACTTCCAAATGTTTCTACAGTTTCCAAGAGTACTTAAATAACAATTTCTATGATCTGGTTTAATATACTTATAGGAGCTTAGTTCCACATAGTTATTTCTTTACTTGTTCACATTTACTATTGTTAGATTCCACTTTTGACTTGTGTAAACTTTGTTGTAGCACCAATAAATTTCTTTGTCTTTGTCTTTGTCTTTGTCATGTTATAATGTTGCCATGAAAAAAGAGTAAAAATGAAAATGATCAAAATTAATCCCAAAGTATTAAGAATAGGTATAGTACATGCTTAGGTAATAAAAGTTGAAGGGTTCTGTAAAATCTGTCAGAAAGAACAATAATATACAATATTACAAAAAGATGGCGTCGAATGAGACAGACGGTATCGGCGCGCGACGCTCCTGAAATAAAGTTTTTTAAGTGCCATAAAACAAAGCAAACTTCGAGTATTGTGTGCATTAACTGCGGAAATGTTTTCCACAAGTCGTGTGTTGAACGAGATTACGCGAAAAAAGTGAAATTCATCGATTCAACAAGATTAATATATTGTGAAGAAAATGTGAGTGATATAACCTCAAAAAAACATCCGAAGAAATGGAGCTCCTGAGGATGTCGGTGAAAGAACTCCAAGATAAAAACAAGATTTTAGGTGAGAATAATGACCTGATGAGGGCAAAAGTTACGTATCTACAAGAAAAATTGGAAAACAAAAATGTAAACTAAAGAAAAAGCACGGGAACTGGCGCTTGTCAAGCCAGTGACGTCATTGTTAGTCTAAGCAACGCAAATTCCCATGTGGAAGGCAACAGCAACCAGGTTGATATCTCTGAGAAGATGCAAATCGAAACTGCCCATGAACAAAACGCCAATGTCTCATCTGACGTTGACGAAGGCGGTATGAAAATAACCGAAAGTAAACAAACTTCCTCTGAGAAACAAACCGAAGCTGAATTATTGGCTGATCCAGGCAACAAAGATGAACTACTAATGGAAAATGAGCAGCAGGTGTCGTATAAGCACTGTCGATTTTAAAGATTTTTTTGGGTTCAATGGAAATATTACATCAAATGGAACACATTAATGCAAAAAAAAATTGCGAATGAAGCACTTTTGACGACAAAAATTGAAAGAGAAATTTTATAAACGAGTGACATTTAAATGCGAAAACTCTCCCAATATGACGTTATTGATGACAATTTACTTGCAGTGTTGTCAGACTTGGCTAACCTTCTTGATTTTCAAGTAAGGAAATTGCCAAGTACAGGAGCATGTTTCATAAAGTAGAATAACAACTTGTGAAAATAACTAAACAAGCGCGCACCCCTTATATGCCTCAGACTAACCAAATAAGCTCCCATTTCTTAACTAACCCAAACTAACCAAAACTAATTCAGATTAATGCAAACTAACCAAAACTAGTCCAGACTAACGTAATTTTTGTTTTGTTTTTTATCAGGAATGCTTTCTATGCACCGTCTGCGGCATTGTTGTTCGATGTCATGCGCCGCAGGTGTGTGGGACTCCGGTCTAACCGACCCACTAAACCCTTCCCCTCTCCGTGACCGCACATGGTACCGCCTTCTTCAGGCATTCCTTCATGTACGATCCATGCATGAATAGGAATTCATTATTACCTATTCTGCCTGTCTCTGCTTATTTTCTCTTTCTTTAATTTCCTTTTCGCTCATAATTTCTCGAACATATTTATCCAGTAATCTCCAGTGTTTTTCAGTTTTCGTCATTTCCGCAATCATATATCTAGAATTTATGTCGACTCCTAACTCTAGGTTTACTACCATCCTTTTCCTGATCCACTTAGGACATGCGAATAGAGTATATTCTGCCGTATCCACGACCTCGCAGTGAAGACATTTGTTATTAGTTTTTCCAATCCTTTTAGTATAGGTCCTAAAACACCCATGACCTGTGATGGCTTGTGTTATAAAATAGTTCAGTCTCCTAAATTTGCATGATATTCAGGCTCCAATATCTGGGATCAATTCTTTAGTTCATTGTCCCTTGTTCGTGTTGTCTTCCCATTCCCTCTGCCACTCTGTAATTGTGTGTTCTCTTGCTCTGGCTTTTGCTCCGAGCGTGGCTGGGCTCCCTATCATTAGTTGTTGCCTTTCTTCTATAAGGAGATGTATTGGTGGGACTCCGGCGATCACCTGCAACGTCTGTGAGGAAACCGTCCGATATCCGCTCACTGCCCTGAGTAGAGCTTTCCTTTGTGTACTCTCCAATAACCGCTTATATGTTTTAATCCTAATAACACCTCTTCATATCGGTGCAGCGTACAGTATTATAGACTGTATTACCCCGTATAGGAGTAGCCTTTTTTCTGACGGGGGGCCTTTTATGTTGGCATAATTCGCGATAAAGCCGCCAGTCTATCATTTGCTTTCCTGACCACGTACTTTACATGCTCCCCGAACGTTAGGTTTTCAGCTATGACAACTCCTAGGTATTTCACAGATTTTACTGGGACGATTTCTGTCTGGTTTATCTTGAATTTCAGGTCTGTTCTTTTCCTCTTGCCATTTAGAATCACAATTTCTGTCTTTTCTGGTGCCAACTCCAGCCCATGCTGCGCCATCCATTCAGATACCAGTCGTAGTGCTTCATTGGTTTTATGCACCAACTCAGTCCTTTCTTTTGCTTTGATGACCAACGCTATGTCATCAGCGAAACCCACCATTTGTGTCCCCTCCATGAGCGGAATTTTTAAAACCGTGTCGTAAAAAACATTCCACAATAGTGGGCCAACGGCCGAGCCTTGCGGTATTCCCGTTGTTATTTCTGTATTTCTATCACCATGTTTGATCACTCTATCCTGGAAGTAATTCCGCACCACGTTTATTAAATATCCACTTATGTTCCTGCGCTCCAGTTCTTCGAGTATACCCCGCCATGATGCCGTATTGAAGGCGTTCCGCACATCCAGTGCCACCAGCAGGCACCATCTTTCACCAGCACCACATACACGGCTTCCATCTCCAATTTGTACGACTCTGTCAATTGCCTGGATGGTCGATCTTCCCTTCCTAAAACCATACTGGTTTTCCGCCAGTCCCTCCCCCTGGTTGATATCTTCTTCCAGTCTAATCTTGACCAGGTGCTCGTACAGTTTCGCCAGTGTATTCTCGAGACACAGTGGCCTATATGCATTTGGTGCTTCGAACGGTTTTCCCGGCTTGTGTATCAACACTAAAGTCGCTTTTCTCCACTGCGTCGGGAACACCTGTTTCCTCAGCAAGTCATTTACCAGTGCCTTTAGATGTGTTGGCGCTACTCTGTAAAATTCCCGTATTGCCTCCGGCGAGATTCCGTCCGGGCCCGCTGCCTTGCCCATTTTCATTTTTCCCACGCTCTCTTGTATCTCTTTATCCGTAAAGGGTGGTGGTTCCTGCTCTACCCTTCTTCGCCCAGATAATATATCTCTTCTTGTTGGAAATAGAGCATTGATTACTTCTTTCTCCATTTGGTCGGTAAGCTTGAAAGGTGTATTAATTTTCCTGTATCCGTCCCCCCACACATCTTCCTCGAGTTGTTCACAGAGTTCTACCCATCTAGCTCTTTTTTCAGCTCTTATTCCTTTAGCCAATTCTTTTTTCCTTTGCTTGTATAATTCCCATATCTGTGTTGTCTGTATACTTTCCCCGTGCCTAGTTAAAGTTCGTTTGTGGTCTCTTCTGGCTGCTATGCGTTTTTCCCTTAGGACTTTGATTTCAGTAGTCCACCAATATGGTGCTGATCTTGTGTTGTGCCCCCTTATTTTGCACCTGTTGTAGGCATTTTTAATGATTCTTGTATATTCCTCGACAGTTGGCTCTTGTTCTGGCTCCCCGTGCAGTGTTTGTGTAATTTCGGCTCTTATTTTGGCAATGTTGATTTCGATTCTATCCTTCATGGTAAACTTTTCCTTTGTGTTCCATCCTAGTTTCAGGATTATGTGTCTATGTGGTGACATCGTCTCGTTATCTAGCACCTCGCATCGCCGGACGTCTCTTGCTAGGTTTTCTGTCGTAAACGTAATATCTATATATGATGACGATGCACCTCTGACAAATGTTGGCTTGTCCCCCTTGTTGTGCGAGATCCATCTCGACCCCGCTGCTGCCTCTGCTAATATTTCGCCTCTCCTATCAGTAACTGGAGACCCCCAGTCTGCTGCCTTCGCGTTAAAGTCCCGCGCTATTATAAAGGATGTTGTTTTGTTTGTCGCGATGTTCTGTAGTCGGTTAACGTAATCCTCAAATTCCGTCACGGTGGTATTTGGAGAGCAGTAGCAGCCGATTATTGTGATGTCTTGTATTTCCACGCAAACTATCCCGTTTGAGCTATCAACTGATTTAACTTTTAGCTTATTGTGTCTAAAGTAGATGTCAACGTCCAGCTTTGTGTCCTTCACCCATTTGGACGAGGCCTGGATAATCTTTTTGTTTGGTTCGCTTACCACAATCAAGTCCACGTTCTCTTCGTTAGCTGCGATCTCCATCATATCGTGTCCTCTAGGCTAACGGTTAGCATTTACTTGCAATAATTTTAGCTCGAGGAATGTATTCCTACGTAGGCGGCTTGTTTTTCGAGGCCGCTAACTTCTCTTCTATACAGATTTTCTGCCTTGGTGAGAGCTCTTCTAAATTCTTGGCATCTACCGGTTCCTGCTCTGTGTCCTTCTGTCTTGCATACAGGGCATCCTTCCGTATTTTTACATTCTTCCGCCCGATGTCCCTCTTTTCCGCAATTATAACATAGTCGTGTCCTGTCTGGCCCTGTGCACTCTTCGATTTTATGTTCGTAGCTCCAACATTTGATGCACCTCCTCATGTTAACTTTTTTTTCTATTCTGCACTTTACTAGTCCTACCCTTATTGTTTGCTTATTTGCCAGAATGTCTGTGCCCGCTTTATTAATCGTTAGCGTGGCGGCTTGTGTGTTGTCCTGAATCATCCTAAGTTCCGAAAGCTTAAACCCTTCCTGTTCTATCCCTTCCAGCTGTTCTTTTATTGATTGGATCACCTCTTCCTGCTCCGTTAGCGCTTCTATGCCTCTAATATACAAGGTTTCCATGTTTCCGCTTTCCCCGATTTTCCAGATCCTGCCCTTTTCTGTTATTTTTGTTTGTTTTATTGCTTCCACCACCTTATCCACTGTACCCTGGTCTTTATCCGTGACAATTAGCATTTTTCCGTCTCGTGTACTCCTTATTTCTTGTATTCCTCCCTTTACGTCGCTTTTGTTGAACGTTGTCTTGCTGCTCTGGAGCATTTCTTTATACGTCTTGCCTTTTTCTTCCAGCACTAATGCATACGTCCCTCTTTCTCTTTTTTCTAGCACTTTGCTCGTGCTCCTAGTTGTGTATAATGTGATCATTATGTCTGTGCCATTAAATACTCCTTCTATCATTTTTCTGAATCTGATTAGGTCTATGCTATCTATCTCATTTGCTGCTATCCATTTATCCGCTACAGTTTCCATTTTTAGTTCTAGGAGTTTGTTGAACATTTCCTCCTCGTCGCCTGTATAAAGCACTTTTATTATCTTCCTTGGCTGTTCATTGGAAACTTCAGTATGTTTTGTCCTAATTGTGGACGTTTGTTCCAGGATTCTTATTTCCTCTTCTATGTCCATCAATTCTGGGAAGCGTTCTTTGTACTTCCTAGGTATTCCTTTTTCCATTCTAGTGTCGTTTCGACTTACGAACACCACTTTGGTGGTGCTTCTTTTTGTGTCCAGTGGGTTGCCTTGTTTAAGTTCTGTGTTTGCATAGGCTTGTGGTTCCCACTTACGGCTTGCTTCCTCTCTCCACTCTTCGTATTCCGTGAATCGTTTTGCGCTTATGACTGTCTCGGAGCTTATCGTTTGTACGGCCATATCCTGTTTTCCTTGGTTTTCGGTTTGTGTTTCCGCTTCGAGAGTGTTTTTATCCACCTTCTTATACTCCTTGCTTTCCATCCATTCCTTTACATCCTTCCGCTTTAGTACTTCCATTTGTCTTTTCAGTTTAGTTGCGATGTCCTTTATTTCCCTTTTTGTATTTTGTTCGATGTTTTTTTCCAAATTCTCGCTCAATTTCATTACTGCCTCTAGTGTTTCGCCCAATATGTGGCCCTGCGTGCATTTCGCCCCCCGATCAGGTCCTTGTTCAGTGTCTTTACTTATACCGAACGATGTGTCTAGAATTTTTCTCTTCTTTACCTGATTTCTCCCTGGTAGGAAATTACTTCTTTGGATCCGCATCAACATATCTACTCTACTTTGAGCTTCCGTCTTCATATCCAGCGGGTCTGACGTTCCTTGCTGGCTTCCCATATATTGTCCTTTCCTTTCATCTCTTACGAACACCACGTCGTCGTCACCCATTGCTCCGCTGAAGCTCCCAGGCGGCGTACGTTGAATGCTATCTCTCCTTTCAAATGGGCTTCCAGTAACTTTAACAGGTGTGACAGCCTGACCCTCCACTGTGCATACTGAGCGGTCGCTGGCTAACGGTCGGGGGGAGCCCACTCGCACACTACCCTCACCGACCGGAACTGGGGTTTCCCTCCCCTGCTCCGTAAACTCATTTTCCATGTCCATATCCATATTTCATATTGTTTTTTTATTTGTTTCGAGAAGTTGGAGAGAATAGAGACCCCTAGCCCTCGTTGCCTAATAGCGTCCGGGTCGGAAGAAGCAAGAGTCGACCAAGAGAGGTCTAGATAGGAGAGTGGTGAAAAAAGAGGAGGACTCTGTGCCCAGACAAGTTGAAACAGCACAGAGACAGCTACGGGTTCCGACCCCGGACTTGCCAAGTCCGTCTCACAAGACGTGAGCCCGTGGGGGAGCCTGTCCGCGGCAGTGGCCTTAGTTCCGGACGCGCGGTTTTTAAACCGCGGCCTTCACATTATGGCCATTACTAACCAGGAACCTTGCGGCCCCTGGCCGTTCACCTATCCTCAACCTGGTGACGCGCCTGGCGGCTTGCTCAAGCCACTCCGCATTCGGAGACAGGAGACTAACGTAAACTAACCCAAACTAACCCAGATTGACCAAAAGTAACCCATACTAAGCAAAACTAACCCTGGCTATTTAGCCATACATGTATAATTGTATATACATATAAGTAATAAAAGTTTACTTATGGTACACAGATGACTCAATTTGTTCATTTCCCAGTAAATGTTCTAGACCAAGTACAGTTGTCATAAAATGAAATAATTTTAAAAGACACAGCTAACCCAAAATAACCAACACTAACCCAAACTAACCAACACTAATCCAAACTAACCAAAACCAACCCACACTAATCCAAACTAACCAAAACTAACCCAGACTAAACCTAATTAACCAAGGTAAAGAGACAAGCACGCTACGCGCGCTTGTCTCTTTGCTATTCCAAACTAAGCCAAACCAACCAAACCTAACCAAAACTAACCCAACCTAACCAAAACTAACCCAAGTTAACCCAGACTAACCCTAACCATGCGCGCTTTTATATTTGCTATCCCAAACTAAGCAAATCCAACTCAGACTGACCAGAACCAACCCATACTAACCAAAGCCAACCCAAACTAACCAAAATTATCCCAAACTAACGCTAACTAACCAAAGTAAGGAGACAAACGCGCTCCGCGCGCTTGTCTCTTCGCTATCCCAAACTAAGCAAAACCAACCCAGACTAACCAAAACTAGCTCATACTAAACAAAACTAACCCAGACTAACCAAAAATTAATCCATACTAACCAAAACTAACCAAAGCTAACCCAGACTAACCAAAACTAACCCATACTAACTAAAACTAACCCTAATTAACCAAAGTAAAAGCGGGCTTTTCTCTTCGCCATCTCAAACTAAGCAAAACCAGCCCAGACTAACCAAAACTAACCTATACTAACCAAAACTAACCCAAATTAACCATAGTAGAGACACTTCCGTATTCCAGATGAAGTAAAAATAATCGAAACTAACTTTAATTAGCCAAACAAGCGCATTGAGACGAGGGCGCTACGCTCTTGATCAACCCCGCCCATCACAACATCAAAATTAACCCAAAGTAACAAAACAAACGCACTACGCGTGATACTCTCTTAAACTAATCCAAATTAATGAGCTTTCAAATTTGTATCTATTTCAATAAACTAAATAAATTAGTTTATATGACTTATTATTAAAAGTGACTCACTTCTAGCGTAACATCTAATTCTAGTAAATCATATATTGTTATTTTATTAAACAAAGCCATTAAGAATCATTATTTATAAGAAGTTTGCGTCCCACAGTGTTTTTAAAACATATTCAACACGAGGCTGTTATATTTTAGAACCAAATAGAAATTACACTTGGCAACATCTACCCGTACAACAGACAGCTGAGCCGTGCTAAGCCAAGGCCACCTATACTACAATAGGTGGCCTTGGCTAAGCCAACAGTCATGATTTAAGAAATAGTCATGTTGACGTTTATCTCATAAATATTATATTATCATTTTAAAGTGCAAAAAACAGTTTTATTTGCAATTTTTGAGAAAAGAAGCTTTATATTATGTTATTATTAACCTTCTGCGACCAAAACTCAGCACAAACTGTACTGGAATTGTGTTTATTAGGAAAAAATGTATGTTAAATTTTAATTTTAATATTCAATTTATTTTGCGAAAATGGGCGTCATCCGCAAATTTTTTTGCGTTAATGTGTCCCATTTGATGTAATCTTTCCATAGAACCCAAAAAAATCTTCAAAATCGACGGTGCTTATATGACACCAGAACCCACGAATGGAAATTAGTGAACCGCAGCAAAAGAAATTTTCCAAAACAGGACAGGCCAAGACCTATCTTTGGGAAAAGTGCTCAATTTAAATTGGGAGTAGCGGAAAACAATACATATCTTTTTGTATCAGGTCTCAAACCAGAAGTGGATGAAAAATAGTTACAGGATCATATAGAAGTATACACTGGAGTAATCACCAAATGCCTCAAAATGAAGACTAGAAAACAGCACTACAAATTCTCATCTATGGCTGAAGTTCCAAGGAATGATAGAGGAAACGTAATGGCCCCAGAAATATGGGGAAATGGTATCAGCATTAACCATTTTCTCCATCTCCATTGTTCAAAAGAGACCCTCAAACACAAAACTACCAAAACAGGTAATTGAAAGAAATGAGACACTGAACATAATCCACCAAAATATTCAGTGTTTTCGCAATAAAACTAATGAAATTGAGCTATTTTTAAACACATTGGAAGAAGAACAGGATATATTATGCCTAACCGAACACTGGCTGAAACCTCATGAAGCTGAGTTTACAAAAATAGAGAACTTCAAACATCTACCTATGCACGTTTGGAAATGGAGCATGAAGGAACGTGCATACTAGTAAACGAGATTAAAAATGATTTTGAAAAAATGGAAAGATCAACAATTATAGCATAGATCGACAAGGAGAATTCTGCTCTGTGATAAGTAAAAATAAAAAACTTATAATCGTATGTCTATATCGCACATGTCTTGGGGATTTCAATGTTTTTTTTGTAAATTTTAGAATCTGTACTAGAGATTTTATATAATCAATTTAAAAATTTCAAAGTCTTGTGCTGTGGTGATTTTAACATAAATTTTTCAAATGATAGTTCTGAAACAAGCCAACTTTTGGATCTGTTTAATGCTTCTAACTTCAAACAGACAATTTTTGAGCCTACTAGGGTAACTAAAAAAAGTGCCTCATGTATAGATAATATCTTTGTTAACTTTTTAGAATATAAAAAGGCCTCGGTGATTGTATCAGCTCTTTCTGACCATTATGCTCAGAGCATCTGTTTAAATCAATCAAAAATCAAGGCTGGGGAAAATAATTTCACAACAAGATCCTTTTCAAAAGCTCGCTTGGAACAATATTTTCAGGAGATCCGGGGTGAGGATTGGGGTGATGTGCTGGGGGTGGCCGATGTCAACCTGGCATACTTCACTTTCAGTCACATTTTGTGGTTTATCAAAAAAACAAAAAGTTAAAAGGAAAACATATAAATAAAAAAAATGGGTAACAACGGGCATACCTAAAGGTTTCATGTAAACATAAGCGAAAGTTGTACCAAAAATTCATATCAGGGGAAATAACTGTCGAATTATATAAGGCATATTCAGGTATCTTAAAAAAAGTCATAAAAAAAGCCAAGCAGCTAGCCAGTCAGCGATATATTGAAGGGTCCGACAATAAAACCAAAGCAACCTGGATTTTGGTCAAAAACATAACACAATCAAACACTAAAAAACATTCTCTCTTTAACAATTTTTCATATCAGTCAGAAAAAAAACCTTTTAAATTCAATTAATGATTTTTTTATAAATATATGTCCAGACATAAAAGAAAATGGAGTGATTGATTACTCAAAAATTCCAATAAATCAGCATAGTATATTTTTAGAACCAGTTACATGTAATGAAGTCATAAATGTTATAAAAACATTAAAAAAATAAGAAATCGGGGGGCCATGATGATATTGCTCTTCTTAAGAAGGTTGCAAATATCATTGCTCTACCACTGACCCATATAATAAACTAAAAGTTGAAATATGGAGTATTTCCACATTTGTTAAAGAGGGCTCTGATAAAGCCAATCCATAAAAAATGGTGATGCGGAGAAACTTGACAACTACAGGCCTATATCACTGCTCTCAAACATTAGTAAGGTGTTTGAGAGAGTGATGTATTCCAGTTGGATTCTTTGATCTGTATCACATCGTCTCAGAAAGGCAAAATGGTTTCCGTAAAAAAAATCTACAGTTCGTGCTATATATCAGGCCCTGGAGCAGATATTAAGCTCTATAAATGACAGCAAAGTTACTAAAGCCATGTTCCTCGATTTATCTAAGGCGTTCGATAGTGTTGATCTGTTGGTGCTGTGCAGCAAGCTTGAGCGTTGTGGGATCAGGAGTGTGGCGTTGGACTTAATCGTGTCATCCTCCGGGGACGTGAACAATGTGTCATTGAAACCAACAACTTTAGAGAAAATATCATATCTGATAGCACTTGTATTAGGAGAGGTGTCCCGCGGGGATCTATCCTGGGGCCCCTACTTTTTATAATATACACAAATGACCTTGTTGGGGCCACTTACTGTGGTGTGGTTCTTTATGCTGATGACACTTCCTTGATTTTCAGCGAGAATGATCGACAAGCATTTGTAGACAGGATGACTGAGTCATTGGATGGATTGGGGGGCTAGTTTGTGGGAAACAACCTTCTCCTTAATGTGTCTAAGACACAGGTGGCACATTTCTCAAGATCAGAAACTGATTTTGCCTTTGCATACAGGAACACTGTGATGGAAAGGGCTGAGGAGGTGTCTGTTCTGGGGGTGAAGTTGGATCAGAAGGTGAGTTGGAGGTCCCACGTTCAACAGCTTGCAACGGGGGTCAGTAGGTATGGCTATGCTCTGCAAGTCATTTATAATAACGTTGGATGGCAGGCGGCTCTCACAGCATATCATGCTTATATACAGTCTAAAATCAATTATGGTTTAATATTTTGGGGGAACTCTGTTGAATCTAACAGGATCTTTGTACTACAAAAAAAATGCATTCGTATTGTGTTTGGCATGGGATGTAGAGATGGCTGCAGAGTGATGTTTCGGGAAACTGGTACTCTTATTTTGTACAGCCTCTATATCCTGGAATGCGTAAAGTTTTTACTTACCAATTTTTCTCCTTTTTTCTGAAAGGGAGGGACAGCATCAATATAATACAAGATTTAAAACTAATCTGAGAACCGAAAAACCAAATTTTACCTTTGTGCAAAGAAATGTAGTATTTAATATCTTAAAGGTCTGGAATGCACTCCCCCTAGCCGTGAGACAACATCCATCTGGTAAGGTTGTTTATAAGCTCAAAGCATTTTTAAAGGAGAGAGCATACTATAATTTAAATGATTTTTTTCAGGATGGTGATATAAATGAGGCACTGGGCTAAATTTAAAATTGTTTTTTATTGTAATATATAAACTATGTGTGTGGGTGAAACTGATTGTGTGTTGGTTGAAAACATTGTGTGTTTGGTGCCTTTTTGTCCGAAGTGACCTTTCATGTTACCGCGAGGAAACATTCGAACCGAACAACATTGACGTCATGTGGCTCAAGTTCACCGCCAAGGGATCAACCAAGTTTATATGTTGTCTCTATCGCCCTCCGAGCGATAGAGCCTACCAAAGCTTTTTTTCAACACTAGCTACCACTTTTGACTCAATAAAGGTCGATCACTCCAGTTCAGAAATAATCGTTCTGGGAGACTTCAATGCCCACAACACCAACTGTCTCAAACATCACAACAAGACCGACAACGAAGGTAGAGAAGCTGAAGCATTTGCCATCAGCTGCGGGCTTACTCAACTTGTAGCCGAACCAACTCGAATCTCAGAGAGCGGCGAATTCGCCGCCCTCTTGGATCTTTTTCTGACCACCAATCCTGACCAGTACAAGGTTACAGTTGGTCCGCCATTAGGTACCTCCGACCACAAACTTATTACAACGGTTTGTGAATTGCCACCCATACAGAAGGATCCACCATTGCCTAGCAAAATCTGGCTTTACAATTCTGCACACTGGTACGATCTAAGGCAGTTCTACCTAGATTTTCCTTGGCTCGACGTCTAATTTGCCACTGACGACTCGTCAGACTGCTGCGAAGAGATCATGCAAGGAATCTCCTCAGGAATGGAAGCATACATCCCAAATTCCATCAAGTTACCAGCAAAAGGAAAGCCCTGGTTCGACAAAAGATGCGAAAGAGCTGTAGGAAGGAAACAACAAGCCTATAAGTACTGGCAGCAAAATCAGACCGCTGAAAATCGCAATTATTTTATCGAAGCGAGAAACGAGTGCAAGCGTGTGATCGACGAAACTAAGGACAAACACAATCAAAGGATCAGGAATAAACTTTTGCAATGCCCCAGTGGTTCCAGGAATTTCTGGTCGGTAGCAAAGGCAGTAA
The DNA here is from genome assembly GCA_016904865.1 of Pissodes strobi. NCBI lineage: Eukaryota > Metazoa > Arthropoda > Insecta > Coleoptera > Curculionidae > Pissodes > Pissodes strobi. The sequence continues at coordinate 44,607 of MU184661.1, read as the reverse complement.
GTAACAACTTTACAAAAACGTTTCTCCCACCTTTGACGGACGAACGTGGCATCACGGCGACTACAGCCAAGGAAAAAGCAAACATGCTCGCCAAAATGTTTTCATCGCACTCTACCTTAGACGTGCCTCAAGGCAAGACTCTGCCCACTATACCGAACATCAACACTACCATGGCAGAAGTCAAGTTTTCTCACCGTGATATTCGCAAAATCCTTAAAGAACTGGATACGCAAAAGGCATCAGGACCGGACGGAATACCTGCCATCGTGCTAAAGAACTGCGCCAACGAACTAACACCCGTTTTTTCCAGGCTTTTTTCTCTTTCTTACAGAAAAGGGATTTACCCATTCTCTTGGAAAGTCGCTCGAGTGCAACCTGTTCCAAAAAAAGGCAAGAAAACCACGCCCTCAAACTATCGCTCAATTGCCTTGCTTCCAATAATCTCCAAAGTCATGGAACGTGTAGTCAACCAGCAACTACTCAAGTACCTCGAGAGTAACAGAATAATCAGCGATAATCAATACGGCTTTCGCAAAGAGAGATCGACAGGAGATATATTGGCCTATGTCACTCATATATGGAGTAGGGCAATTGAAAACTATGGAGAGTCTCGACCGATTGCGTTGGATATTTCAAAGGCATTCGATATAGTTTGGCATGACGGACTGCTCAACAAACTGCCGTCCTTGGGACTGCCAGCCTCTCTCTGCAGCTGGCTGACCAGTTTCCTTAATAACCGATCCCTACACGTTGTAGTCGATGGACACATCTCGGACACATTCACCATCAACGCGGGCGTGCCTCAGGGCGCAATACTTTCACCAACTCTGTTCCTCATCTATATTAATGACCTGCTGATCGAAACGAATAATCCTGTTTACAGTTTTGCAGATGACAGTACCCTTGTCTCCCACTTTAGATCAGAAAAACCCTTACTAGCTACTGAGACTCATCACCGCAGACAGGAGCAGATTACAACAATTAATCAAGACCTGGAAAAAGTTCAAACTTGGGGCGACCGACATTTGGTCCAGTTCAATGCAGCCAAGACCCAAGCAGCAACGTTTACTAAGAGGGCCAATACAGCGGGCCCTGACATCATTATGGCAGGATCGACCATTCCTTCATCCTCGTCA
>MU184661.1:12671-33471 GCA_016904865.1 Pissodes strobi | reverse complement strand
TGGATGGCATATTAGACGTTTCTGGAGAACCACTCAACGGATCATTCTGAAAATTTGGCCGTTTACATAAACGGATATGCCAGGACCGTAGCCAGAATGAATATTTAGGGTAGGCAGAATAAGCTTTTGGACATACTCACACATCACACACATAGTTTATTTTATTTAAAAAGTATACATTATGGATAAACTATGTTAGTACTTATCAACGTTTGAATTTCTCATTTGGCATTTATGTTTAAACAAAATTGTATTAAGTAACTACTACTTTCTTTAACAACTCGACATACTCATTTACTTTTTGTGGAATAAACTTAACAAGGAAAACAAAATAAAACACAAAACATAACATAAAAATATTTCTTATTAATATCCCTATTATAATAGTGGTTCCCACATTTTAAGTTCGAAATTAAATTCCTTTCTTTGACATACCATACAAATTGGTAAATTAATACCCTATTGAACAACAGGAAAGCGTACTAATAATTAGAAAACGCAGGAATAGAGAATATGGCAAAGGCTGTTTTCGGTGCCGCCTGGAATGGCCGATTAGAGCACATTCTTATTGCGTCCACTTGTCGGTATCTCTTTGGTTTATGATTTTCACCGCTTGAGTGACGATGCTGGCGTCTTTCTCTTAATTAGAATTAGTTAAGCATTAGTTTTATCGAGAATTTTGTGGATAAGTGAATTTTTTCCATAATAAACTAAGGAGTCGTTCTAAAATAGAGTGAGGGATGTTTGTGAGCCTGTGTTAAAGTTTAAAATTTTAGCTTTCTATAAGCGTTTTTAGATTTACTTTTTTGTTAAAACTATGTCCACCAAAACACATTATATTTCTAGTATAAAATTGTATGTGTTTATTTAATAACAAATAAAAATATTTATGGGCAAAACGTATTTACTGTATTTCATATTGTTAAAAGCAATATCTAATTAACTTTCAAGCATTCTCTCAGACTTAGATCATTAAATCGAGTCCGCTACCCACATATCTATTACGAAGCTTATGATTACTAAGTATCTGATATTCAAAGAGAAAGTGCTAGTATCTAAGTAGGTACTCGATACTTGAAAAAGTATCAATAGCACACCACTACTGGATAACAGTGCTGCCAGATCTAAACGCATAGGAAACACTAGATTTGGGATTGAAAACGGTAGCAATTATAATATGACGTCATAATTTTCTTTTTGGCGCGTGTCCACAGTTCACACTGAAGCAAGATTTTAAATAATTTTGTTATTTGGTTAAAGGAAAAAACTAACACAATTTTCAAAATTTAGAGTATATTGTAAAATAAAAAAAATTAACACTTTAAATTATCGACGTTTTACAAGCTATAATTTTCCCGAACTGATGTTATTGGCAGATTTTGCAATAACCCTCAGTATCTGCTAGCCAGTTTTTAAATTCTGAATCTTATTCCCATTCTGGTTTAAATTTTTGAGCATATTTTCTTTTTTGCCTTACTGTAGGTAAAATCTGATGTGTCATCAGCTAAATAAGATTCATCAGAACTAATAATTGAAAACATACATTTCGATATTTAAAATGATATTACGTATCAATTTACTCACCTAATGGTCATATACATTCAAAATATTCAAAAACTACAGACAAGATACGTCACGCGACACAAAGCGATGGATAAATATGATATAAAAGGTCATTGTTTAGGGAAATACTACGGAAACGCAAAAACTAACCGCAATCGCAGCTGGTCGCTCCTGGGAATTCCCGAAATCCGAAATAAGTCGTTTGCGACATCTGCGTAGAGATGATGAACCGAAGCTTGTTCATAGTTTTATCGATTGTCCATTGATTATTTTTTTTTACTTTACTTTTAGTATTTGCATAGATCTCATATGATTACTTTCATTTCGAGTTTGCGGTAGAACTACGAGTCTCTGCGGTAGAACAGTAGCTACAGCGTGAAAACAGTAGATCTATCGTAAAAAAGGTAGATCTGGCAGCGCTGTTGGATAATGAAATAACCATCTTGTCAAATCTACTCCCACAAGACAACAACGTGGCGCGTAGTTGCCATTACTCTCGATTTTTTTCCTTATCCTCTGAATGATCTTGGGCAGGCAAATAATTTGCCAGGGCAGGCTGTGCCTGCCCTGGCGTACCCCTGGCTACAGCCCTGGGATATGCTCTACCTTGCTAAAATATTTTCGACAATGCAGTGTTGCCGCTTCTACTAGAAAGTAGAAACAACTGTAAAATTTTAAATGGAACACCCTGTATATTATTGCATATTTGGATATTTGGACATAATAGCAAAATGATTAAATATAAGTAGCTTAGAGGTCGTCTTAGAGGTCTTAGACGTTTGTCGTATGTACAGGGTGATTCACTATAATGTCGCCCCCTTTAACTTTTTCATTTTAATTGTCACAAAAAAGTAAAAGTAGGGTTATGTAGATATTTGAAAATACTTTTTTCTACGTGAAATTTTGTTTCAAAAAATCTTCCATATACAAGGGAGAACAAAAAATTTTTTTTTTCAAATAGGTCACCCTATGTTTGAATTTATTTTTGGATTCCTCGTAAAATTCTTAGCATAATTCATATAATATACCATATTAATTAATTAAGGTACTTTACTCTTGAGCGAAAATCATGTTTGTTGCCAAACCTCGTACATACTGATATGTACTGATAAAATTTGTCATCTGATGGTTGCATTCTAGGTTTTGGACCATGCAGAACTTTTTATAAAGATTAACTTTTTGTCGTAAAATTAATAATAAAAAAGTTTTCCATATAGTACGAACTTAAGCAGACACACTGTATATAACCATATTATGGTCTCATAAACTATGGATTTTTGAAAATACCTTCATATGAACTGTTCGTTCCTTCAAAATTTATCAAAATATAAGTCCCATAAGCCTATAACTGGCCACTAAAGGTACGGTTTCGGTATAGCGTTTAATCGAAGCGTTTAAACGCTTCCACTAAACGCGTCATTTGCTCTTATGCGTTTACTAACATGCGGTCTACCCACAGAGTCTACCTACATCGACAAGTCGCTTCAAATCGCGCATAGACGACGCTAAACGCGAATTGGTTCGAATTAAGTCGCGCGCGTGTTTGGTTAATCTAAAATATTCTTGAAATTTCGATTCATCTATTAACTGTCTTGTTATTAAAGTTGCAAAACATCCTTCTTCTCTTCTCTTCACAAAAATAGTATTTGTTGGGTTGCGTACTTTGATCATATTTAATAATAACGCATCATATTCCCTTCTTCTTCTATTAAATATGTAAGTGCTGCAGCATTTTGAAATTACTATATGAAATATACCAGTCTTGAAAAGAAAAACACTGGTTTTAAAAACCGCACTGAGTTGTCGCTACAACATAGACCATATCTAACGACTAATCGACACGATTGAATCGATTCGCTTAAACGCTTCGATTAAACGCTATACCGAATCCGTTCCTTAACATGTATGAATCATCCATCTCTGTCTAACACATTATTTTTTTTATAAATGCGTCCTTATTCAACGAATTGAAAAACGATTAAATTGGAAACTTTTATACTTTTATGTTGAAATGAAAGTATGGGTTAATTTGGGCTAGATAAACAATAATATAAATTTTTGAATTTGGTTTTTGACGGGATGGGTTCAGAAAGGAAAAAATTAGGTTTGACAATGAAAAAGTGTTATTTATTTTAAAATATTTTTTCAAACAACGTCAGAAAAAAATAAAAATGATTTTGGAAAATTTCGTATTTTTCCGGATATCTCCGGAAGTGTCCAGAATTTTTCAATTTCAAAACGGCATCTTGGTGGACATCAAATTGCGCAACTTTGCCTTAATTTCACCGACCTCGTATCTCTTACAGTTCCCGAAATCCCCATGCATGCACTCGAATTTGAAGCACCCTGTATATACAGGGTGTCCCACGACGAAATAACGCGATCTATGACTGGACAAGTAGACATAGAAAAAATTTTAAAATTTGGTGCTATACTGATGTCGATGAGGGCAATCCGGCAAAAATATTTTCAAGATGGTGGTGCTTCCGGTTATATTGGAAGTTGATGCCAACTCGCATATTTTAAATGGGACACCCTATATATTATTACATTTTTTCATTGTACGTAAGATTCTAGGCAGATTTCGTATATAATCTCCTATACCTTAGTCTAACCGTTTTTCATATTTTGAATTTTGTGTCAAAAATGACGTATGAAGGCCCTAAAATAATTAACAATTTTTCCTATAAGAGAGCCTTTATTATTTAATTTGGGATGGATTCCTTGTGTAAAGGGACTTATTCTCGTGTACTGAGTGGATAGGATATTTTGATTGTAAATAAATACAGGGTGGCCAAAAATGAAGTTGGTACAAAAATTAAGTTATAAAAATGTAAAAAGTAAATTTTTTCAAATGGAAACCCCCATTTTTATTAATTCTATCCTATTTAACTTTAAAAATAAAGGTGACTCTGTATAAAGTTGTTTATTACAAATATTTATAATTTTCGACATATCGACAATTAAACATTTTTTTATAATGAAAATGCTATGATTTTAAAATTTTGTTAGTTGGCCATGATAGTGGCCTTGACAGCGTTAAAAAAATTCAATTGATATATCATTATTTCTAGTTATTTGACATATCATGCTGGAACGATTAAACCCACACGAATATTATTTAAATTTATTTATTATCTACAGTGAATGTAACAAATTTGTATCGGGAACCTGCGAGATATTCGCTGAAAGCAAAGAAAATGTTATCGTAGTAACATTTTCTTTAGTTGTACGTGGCATGTTCACGTGTCGGCAAACCATCCACTTTATTTGTTCTTGCGCCTGATAACAAAACGAAAAAATGTATATCACGATGTGCTTCACTGAGGAGAATCAACCCGAGTGCAACCCATGCATATATAGCTTCAATAAATGTCTTTTTTTGTATCTACTTTTATTGAATTTTTATTTTCGTTATATATATTATCCTAATATACTATTGAACGTAATATAATTTTTTTGTATTCATTTTATTAAGTTAATAAAATCCTAAATTAAGTTTAGCTAAAAGTTAACAAGACATTCATTGGCTGTTAGGCGGTACGGAGTTCGCCGGGTCAGCTAGTTATTTATAAATAGGTAATAAAGATATGAACATGTGTATGCGTTTTTCGCCATATCACACCGTTTTCTAAATATTAGACGCCAATTCAACTGTTTTGTTAGTGTTTGACAATGGGTAATTAAACAATATTTATTTAAAATTATGTTCAAATTTGTAAAATGCTAAAAACATAGGATGTCTAATTTAAAATAAGACATTGAAGTAGCGTGGAACAAAATTGGGACACCCTGTATCTTCGTAAGTTAAAAGTTTTATTTTTGTTAAACTTCAATAATATTAGGCGTCTTTCGTATTTGACGTGTTGTTGGCGAACGCAGCGCTTACGGCAAGTAACTATCCTAATCTATTTAACGTTCTTGGATCGCGACTAGAATAAATTAATGTTTTTCATTAAAAAACGTGCAAATTAGAAAGATAGTATAAAATACACTTTTAACAGAGATTTAGCGCACTCGCATGTTATGGGTCATTTCCTAATTTCGTGCTCGTGCGAAATAATATGATCTTTAAAAACTAGCATCTTAAAATACTATTATTTTCGTCTCTTCACGTCATCCCCGCCGAACGCGCCAATCTTTCTCTGACAAGAATCGATCGTTGCACGGACCGGGGCTTAGTATATATTATGTTCTATCATTCGTGTCAGCCAATTTTCATAAAGTAAAAATATCATTTTATTATTGAACAGAAACCATGTGGTAAAATATGGAGGGAGATAGTTATGAGTCGTATATCTAGTAGACTGTGCACGCCTGTAGGCTAATCTCCGTGTCTGTTTTGTGCGGGCGAAGTTTTACTTCTGGTGTGTGGACCACAAACTAATAATTTGATTTTCTGAAAATAGAAAGAAGTCGCGTGTAACATAGTACTCGTGATAGAAGTGGGTACTTCTTTACGGATTCCATAAGAGAGAACGAGAGAGAGAGAGAGAGAGAGAGAGAGAGAGAGAGAGAGAATGAGATAATGGAAGAGTCATATACTTTATCTCTGAAGACAAGAATTTCAAAGCGTGTCGCGAAGCAGCCTTGAAAAATCACTCTTATGCAGCCAAAGAAGTATTCGCTTCAAAAAGTAATCCTTTATAGAATTGCAATTCAATTGGAGAAACTTAAAATTTCTGTCCTCAAAAACTACAGAAATATGTAATAAAAGGAAGTAAAAAATAAGAAATAAGGGGCAACAAATCACGAAGGAAAAATACTAATAATGTTTTTTTCCATAAATTTAGATTTATTGACTTAATGCTTGATCTATCGCATAGGTTTAGAAAAATTAAATGTGTCATACGACCTTTTATTACCAAACACGAGATATCGATACATATATTATGACAATTTGGTGTTTCTAAGCAAACTTAAAATTCTGTTTATTACTATAATCTATAAAATTTATTTCTATTTAATGACACTTTTAACACTTGTAACCAGTAACGAGAGATCATATTTTATATATCGGGTGGATTTTTGCGGGACGAATCGAGTAAGATTCCTTAAAAGAGGGCCAAAATAAATGTAATTGTTTAAATATCTTTAAAATCAAGTAGATACCTTGTCTTATATAAATGTCACATTTCGTAACTAGTCACATGAAAGAAGACTTTTCAAAACTATTGCCAGTTATGAAAAGTGTTGCCAATTAAAAAAAAATAGATTTTTTCTCAGTTATTTGACATAACGGTTAATGGTATGAGTATGGATCTGACCACATTAATAAACGACTAAATATACACACACCGGCATAATTTATTAGGAGAACGGGCAAAATTTACTCTAAGTTTGATTTCAATTTTCTCTTGTACCCTTCACTCGATTTTGACTTTGATTAAAGTATTGTCGTCTAAACCATTGATTGAAAATCCCTCTAGAACCTGAAAATTGTCTTTAAGACACTCCTAAAACAAAGAAATAAATTTGTTAAGTTAAAAGCGGAATGTGCAAAAAAAACCAAATCACATTCCACAAAAATAAAAATGGGCTCTCACCTTCACGTGAAATAGGAGACCAAAGTAACGTTCGCCGTTCGATTTTAGAACCGGTCCAAGTCGCATTCAAAGGAGTAGGAGGGAGACCATCAATTAAAATCACGATATTACTATCGCCCTCTATTCAAAGGCCAGTATAATAAAAATATTTTTATAGAAAACGACGTAAAACTAATACGCCTATAATTCTAATGATAGCTCCACCTATGTACAAAAGATCTAACTTCTAGCGAAATCTTACCTAGGTACCGAAACCAAATCGCATGTATATTTGCATAAAAATCACTTTGCAATATAAAAATCTTAAAACCTGAAAAAGCATGTAACGAATTATTTCGTTACAAGTGGAACAAGCCCATTGCTGCCAAGTTTCCAGCCCCAGTCTTCTGGTTTTTCTCGATTCCATACCATTTCTGGACCTGATGATATGTCCTGAAAGAATGATACCGCACAGCATCCTTCGTTGGTGGGCAAAGAAGCAAGATTGGATTTCCTTTTTGTGGTTGATCTAGCAAAACGTTGATAGCGGATTTCTTCTAAGGTGTCTTCTTCCATGTTGCCACCGTACAAAGCAACGAGAAAGCGTGCTACAACATCTGCGATGTCCTCTGGTGTTGCATCCTGATGTTTGAAGATGCCAATGGTGTTACTGAGTCCTGCTGTTTTCTGGAGAAGCGAACAAAACTTCTTTTTTTCCTTGGTTGAAGGTTGACGATGTCGTGTCACAGCTACTAAAAGCATAGAGAAACAGAATATTCTCAGTTACTTCTTCATGTTTTAAACCATTAGCTGAATATATTCTTTCAGCAATTTTGCCTCTTCCTGGTTTGCGGAGGTAGATGTTTCCTTGAGATGTTGAGGTAGTTGTCAGCAAAACAAGAAGGTCAACGTCTTCGCCAACTACGAAAACAGCATCAAATTCTGGGCACAAGGAAATCGCTGTTCTGACAATCAACACATCAGCATGTTCTTCCGCCTGGTTGACAGTAATAGCAGTCTGCTCCATTTTTTTTATCAGCATTGAAGTTGAACGGGCTTGTTTTCGTTGGCTAAAAATAATTCCTGGGAAACTAGAATGGGCATTGTTTCATCGAAGAGAGCATCCGCAGACATATGCTTCTTCGATCGGCGAAGTCTTTCTGCGACCTTGGTATTCCTTTTGCCTCCATCACTGGGATATCCATCAAAAACAACGACTGCATCTGAACCGTAGTGATTTCGTACATATTGAACGTACTTTTCGGAAATGGATGCAAATGAACCATTACGGTGCCATACACTTTTGTGCAAAAGGTATCCTCCATCCCAAACATTGATTTGGTTATCTCCGAATTCCACACCTTCTGTGTGTGTGTGAAGTGTGATGGACCCGAAATTTTCGAACGTGACAACCATGTTCGTCATCACGTCGATACCTTTTTCTCTGGCCAAATGGCAGTTAATCTTATCATCCCCGACACCTCCTGTACTGATGGAAAAAAGCGAATTGGTTTCGGGGAAGGGAGCATGCTGAGTAAACCAATTCAAGAGTTTCTTCAAGTCTTCGTTGTCCCGATTAATGCGTGAATTCCTGGTATCGACGTGTTGCTTGGACGAGTTTAGATGAACGTCGCAATATTCCTCAATGGCATCGCAAAGGTTATGCAAAGATATCATTCCCAAAGCCCAGAGAGCAAGTATGCTGTCACTTATTCCACGACCACGAGTGAGTCCCCCACAGCTATGCATCATTCGCATCAAAGTTTGTTCGATGGTCATATCAGACCAAACCCCTGACCAAAACTTGTTTGAGCGCCTGATAGTGAAATAGCCCTCCGTCGTAAATTTATGGTATTCCACCGGATCCATTTTGTTCTCTTCTAACTCCAACATATTTTGCAAACACAGATGAGCAGATTTTGCGTAAGGGAAATGCCCGACGACTGCGATGAGCACTTTGCGTCAACAAACAAACTGACATTAGACGCTAAATTGACATTACTGGGCAACCATTTTATTATAACATTTGTTTCTCCATTGCCCGCTTGACAAAATACTGGGTGATTCAAAAGAAAGCGGTATCCTTTCGGAAGCGTAATCCCTGCATAAAAATAAGACAAAAGTTCTTATTAACATTGGTCCGAAAACGCTTCGTTTTGGAGATACAGGGTGTTGAATGTAAAAAATACCTTCTTTTTATTCAAATAAAAAAACGGTACTTTACAGCTTTTTTCAAAATAAAAAATATGTTCGTAATCTTCCACTAGTTTCTAACAAAAATGGCCTCTTGACTTTTTTCTGGCCGCTGAACGTTTTCCGAGTAAAAAAATAAAATTAATTATTATTACTCCGCCCAAATTGTTCCGCCCTTTTGACGATGTCCCATTGTACTTGATACATCGAAAAAATATCGATATCTAACTTTTACTCCAACATTTTTATCGTATGATTAACCGCTGCGGTTATATTTTGAAAATACAGTTTTTTAATCTTTAATTCAAGATGGCGGCTCGAGCGGTCCCTCCCCAAGGTCGAAAACCTGGATTTTTCATCAAGACCTAAACCTTAACAACATATTAAAAAATTACTACTACACCACCTTTTGTATGGCAGAGGCCTTTAATGACCCCCCCCCCCCCCCCACTGATTGGACTAATAGTTATTGTATGAATAGCAGAGTCGACTCATGGCGTTATATAATTATGATGATTATACTGGCGAAGCTTGAAGGTGTAAGGCGGAAATGTTAGTGGCTGTAATAATATTGGCGAAATAAAACGTGGTGCTAAAAATTAGGTGTTTACAATATTTTTTGGTTTATAAGTAGTGATCATAAATGTATTATATCTTATTTCATTAACAGCAACTCCTTTGCTGCCATTTTACAGACAATTTTTTCAATAATTGGAAAAATTTCACTGCTACGCCCTGTTATATAAGTACTCCTAAGTTTTATGAAAGCTTTTTGATATTCTAAATTTTTCTTAAGAATTGAAAAAGGCCGTTTTTTTCTTTTTTTTGAAAAATGATGGATTGTAGCCATAATCGGTCAGTGCATGAAATCCTGGTAAACTTAATGCTAAAGATGGTCCAAGTTTGGTATAGAGTTCGCTTATCGCAATGCATCTTTTTAATTTCCAGCACCGTATTCCATAAAAATGTGCAATGAGTCACTAGATAAATGATCCATATTGCCAAGCATTATAATTAAAATATCAGTATCTGATGATTTAATTAAGATATTTAGATTGTCTTCATTGATTTGACAACTGTGATGTATAATTTTTGTGTCTGCCTCTTCGTGATTTCTGCAAGACAAGTTTCTTTAAAAATCGAAACAACTGAATTATTTTTAACTACATAACTATGACAATGCATTTTATTGTTTTTTGGCAAATATCACGTCTGCATATGACACAAATTATATTCACTGCTTCCATAATTAACACTAGTAGTAAACATTAATAAGTCTTAAATTATTTTCTAATAATATTATTATAATTTTTTAATAGCTTTGTGCCACGCCGAGTAATAATGTACTTATAGCCGTTGCCACAGCTTATTCACTACCAGCTAGTCATCTTGCGGCGGATCCTTTGATTTGGGAAAGTGCCGTGCATATTTTAGAAGAGGGCCATGACTCAATATTGTTTTAAACGTCTGGGCATCTGATTAATACTTTTGACTGTTCGTTTATCGAGGATTTTGAAGCGAATATTAATTTTAAATTTAACCGTCTATTAAAAAGACCGATGCGCACTCGGCCACCGGACTGTGGATACTCCAACTTTCCGACTTCGGTAGAGAGGACTAGTTGGTAGTGGATAAGCTGCGCCGTTGCTGACTGCGTTTTAAATGATCAGCTGGTCTTGCCGGTTCCTTCATCTCACTCGCTCATATAGATACGTCTCACCATCTCATGCGCACTCCCTTTTTCCGTTAAATTACTGTTGGAATGTGTCTACACAATAGATGTATTTTCTCCTTCTGACATTGGGACTCGAACAAGTCTGTTGCGCTCGCACTCCCATCCAGCGTCATGACTATTATATACTCGTCTGGCAGACACTTGCAACCGTCAAAATAAGCTGGCTGTTTACATGGACTTTTTAAATTATTGATAGAATATGCTCTTAAAATTTCATCCTTGTGGGAGCAGGTTATGAATTACTATCCCGATAACACTTGCAACCCTCAAAATAGGTTGTCATATTTTTTTACACTTAAACCTGTGTAAATTACAACGTATTAAAATTGTAGTCTTGTGGGAGTAGGTTACAATTTTTATTTTTTTACATTTTCAAAAATTTAAGGTGTGATGACGCAACCGCGAGAGGCCTGCCAGATTCGTGTTTTCATAATTGACCGATAATATAACTTAATTTAAAAATTTTCTAGCTTTGTGGGAAACGGGTTACTCGGATGGTTCACTAGCTCTTAGACTATAAGAAATGTTGGCAAAAGATTATACCTGCAAAACAAAATGGGATTGCTGTCACTTATTAGCAAGTAGTCTATCCCCTACTGCGTAGGGTTGTCTGATGAGCATGTGCTCAAGGTATTACCTAGTACTTAGAAGCTCTATAGCTGATAGATTAAGGCTAGTAAGTAGCGTTAGAATTGTGAATTTATAGGAAATAAATACTCATGCTCATGCTCATACCTGCAAAACAGGTGTCAAACAGTACCTCAAATAAGAAGCCAACAAGAAATTAAAACGAAATATGTATCAACAGAAGGTTCATAGGAATAGCTATCAAAGTGAAAATGCGTTATTAAAACACTAATTATTGTTATTGTTGATGTTTTAAATCGTTATTGTTCGTTAATTTATTGTTGTTGTTTTTCGTTTAACTCGTTGGACTTTAAACACGCTCCAATTTATTCACTAAAGCACAAATTGGACCTGTCCTAAGCCTGGATCAAGTCTGATCTGAAGAACGGCCTTCGAAAATAACATTTCACAAAATAGAAAACATGGAACGGACTTTTATTTATCCCTGTATAGGAACGGTAATACTGTCAGGAATGAAACTTAATGCCATACAAATTTTAGATTTAATGGTCTTTATAACATATCAAAGATTAACGAAAATTCATTGACCCTTAAAAAGTAGGCCAATGCACTATTTTTAACAAAACCCTGTATCATCTTTAATATTCGATGTATCCGAAAGAATAAAAAAGAAAATACTCAGAAAGGATCAATCTTTAATTTGGCATTATCAAATGATATCGAATTTTATTCGTTCACTCTACAGAGTGTCCCAAAAATTGACAAAATACATTACTTTCTTTTTAGCCCTGTATATGACATTAGACACACACACACATAACCACACCCTGTTTCTTCACATGGAGTCCATGTCATGGACCAATCTACCTATCTCTTGTGGCAATTCGTTTTGTATTTTAGTCTTTCTAGCAATTCTTAAAACTTTATCTTTCGGTTTTTAAGGCGATTTTTAAATTCGAATTGTATAACACTATAGATCTAATTCAAACATGAGGACTAGAGAAACCAAACGAATATAAGTTCGACTTGTAGTACTTAGTGAGTTTTATACCAGTTTTTAATTTCCGTTGGCGTTATAGGTATAATAGCCCTTCGATATTATATTAGTCAATACATTACATATTTTTCTATTTCTGCCTGATCATTCCTAGCTTAAATTATGTTGGCTAGAGGTTATCAATTTGATTTCGATTTCTATTTTATTACATCCTGTCTTTCATGAATAAATTCAAATCGTATCCGTCGACAATAGGGTGTTGATGAAGGTCACCGATTTTTCCATATAGAATCTGTGTTATTGCACTATTATCTTGTTCATTATACGATTTGATAGCCACTAAGCGAGAGATGAAAATACTCAAATCGCCTATTTATGCTAATTTTTGTTTATACATACTTTGACCTGGTTCTTTATCAAAACCCCATTTATATTACTAAAAGCTAAGTTTTTAGCATTGCTATTGGTCTCAATAGATTTTGTTGTTGTTATACGTGCATGCTCTAATAGACTTTGAAGTTTGATTGTTGCTGATGCTTCAATTAATATATTTATAAGGAAACCAACAGACCTAATGCCTTTTCTCCCGAAATAATTTCGCTTTTGAGATTTAGAGTATGACAAAATACTCGTAATGTTTTGTCTATCCATTCTATAAACTAGAAAAATAAGTGAAATATTTTTGTCAAATATCTTCGCTTTTTCTTCTTTTATGCCTTTCAGGAAAATTATCAAATTGCATGATTAAAATTAAAAATTAAGTTTTTTAATGCTGCTGAAAGATATAAATTTGTTATCCAACTATTACGAAATGTTTGAAAAAGCTACCATTAAAGGATTTATAAAAAATCTTGGACAAATCAATATTAAATTAAGCAAACCTAGGTAGTGTATTGACGCTTTGATACCACGTACTAAGGGTTCTAGTGTAAGGCAGACATGTATTAAATATATTGCAAACATACTTCACTATATGCAGCTGGGAAGTAATAGTGTAATGTCAGCGCAAAAACCTTGAGATCATCTAAATATTTGTTTAGGAAGGATTTTTAACGGTACAATTCTGGAGGTCCTCCAAGCCTTGAAATCAAGTTTAAGCTCTCTTGCTCTATATTTTTTTTGTTTTTTGTTTCAAACCATTAATAATGGTTTATCTCTGTGAGCGAACTTTCTCTTAATAAAACTAGTTTTCGTTTCCCCCGAGCGGTTACTTACTCTATAATAAATATAATGACATGCTAATATTTAAGGGGGTGATTCTTCGACTCATTCTAAGAAAAATCTTTATATGAACGAATGTCATAAGCGTCTTAACTTTTGAGATACAGGGTGTTAAAGTTTTCAGAAAAAAATCTAGTTTATATAATAACTGTGATACTATTGTAGATATCTTTATGGATTTTGTTACTCATCTTCTATGCATCAAGATGCATTTTCCAATATACAAATAGTTTGATTATTTCGACCAGTGGCGTTCGTACGGGTTTTGTATTGAATATTTTTGGTGAAAAAATGGTACGCCACTGCTTTCTCTTAAAGTAAAAAATATTTTTGATATTCGCGTTCATTTCTGAGCAAATTTGACCTCCTAAATTTCTTCTGGCCGACCGACGCATGGTTTTTGCGTAAAAAAATAAAAAACGTTTTTTCTGCAAGCTGAAATCCTCGCTGAAATTGTAATGTGGCAATCACTGGAACTTGAAAGTTTTCTTTTATTTCTTCCTAAAGTAAAATCAGTACTGATTTCAGAACTAATTAACAGTTGATATTAAACGAACTCAATAGCTTGAAAAAAAGGAAAATATATTTCCACACAACAGTTACTGGATGAGATTTTTAGCGATTTGACCCTGAAGTAAAAAAGATTTATTTTTTATGCGAAACCATGCATCGGACGAAAGAAAATCAAGGGATCAAATTTGCTCAAGAATAAATGAAAATTTCAAAAATATTTTTTATTTTAAGAGAAAACAGTGGCATACCATTATCTCCAAAAATAGGCAATGCAAAACGCGTACGGACGCCACTGGTAGACATAAAAACTTGTTTGTGCATCAAAAAATGCACTTTTATTCAAAAAAGGCATGTACCAAATTTCATTAAGATATCTACTATAGTATCACTGTTATTATACAAAATAGTTTTTTTCTGAAAATTTTACCATTCTGTATCTCAAAAGTTAGGGCTTGTAAGACATATGTCCATATGACATTTTTTTCTTAAAATGGGTCCAGGCACCCCTTAAATATTAGCATGCCATTTAGGAACCCCGTATATTGACCTTTCTTTAACAACTTTTCCTTTCTCGGTGTAGTCTCGGAGCAGTCATAGTTTGCATGTTTGCAAAAGAAGGCCTTGTCAACGGTGTCGGTGTATATACTGGTCTTGTACTACTACCGCTATGATGATGCTCTTCAGTATTGGGATAAATACACACAGAGGCTGAAGATGTCCTTTTGGACCTGCTAGCTAATGGTGCACCACTAACATCTGCTGGCTTTATCAGAACATTAGACAACATTCTTATTTTGGAAGATATTGGATATTCTTTCTATAACAAAAACTGCTGCCGAAACTGTCATAATGCTTTCCCATAAAAAAACAAATTTCTTCGATTAGGATTCGAACCCACGCCATCGGCTCGGTAGTTTGTCATGTCTCCTTACCGACTGGACAACCTGAGACAATGATATCCGATTGCTATTGCTAGTATTGCTTTTTTATATAGGTGAACAGTGATTTTTATGAAATTTTATGAATAATAATTCATATTTTAAAGATAATATTTCTCCAAATTAATTAGACAATTAAAATTGATATGAAAAATTTATTTTTAATAATTTCATCAAAAAATTATAATTTTAAATATTTTTAAAATTTTTGTTGCCACAAAAATCGAACTTTTGCTTAACCGATTTGGCTCATCTTCTAACTTGATCTTACAGCACTCTGATGGACTGTAAACTGACAAAAAAATTTGATTCACTCTTATCTAATAGAAGGTTTTATGTAATGATGGATGGGAAGAAGAGCAGGTGGCGAACGCAAAGAAACGGTTTACCCCAAGGAAGTTTCTTAGCTCCATGACTCTTCAATGTCTACACCAATGGTCAACCTATTACCCTCAAGCTAAACATTTTGTTTATGCTGACGATCTTGGTCTCGGGGTGAAAGGTAAAACCTTCAAAGAGGTCGAGAGAAAACTTGAGGAAGCCTTGAGCATAATGGGCAAATACTACAAAGAAAACTCTCTAAAACAGAACCCTGTATGTGCTATCCATATAAACACGCACTTAGCACATAGAAAACTTAATGTATCCTGGAAGGGAAAAAATCTGGAACACGCTAAAAAATCAAAATACTTAGGTGTCGTCCTCGACAGGTCATTAACATATAAAGGCTACTGCAAAAATACCAGACACAACCACGACCCGAAATAACCTCGTAAAGAAACTCGCAGGAAGTAAGTGGAGTGCAAACCCAAGCGTCCTAAGGACTACAGCGGAAACTTTCTGTTTTTCGACAGCGGAATACGCTTATCCAATGTGGAGCAGGTCTAAGCATGCAAAACAGGTTACACCCGCATCAAACGAGACATGCCTAATTGCGAGTGACTGCATGAAACCCACTCCTGTATCCTTACTATACCAGGCTGCACGTTTTGTCGACGCGAGGCAACCCAACATGTCGAAAGATTCAAACAAACGTTTGATGAAGGACACCTTCTCCGCAATGGAACTAGCCGCTTAAAATATAGAAAAAGATTTATGCGCAACATAAGCATAGAACTACCAGCGAATTTGCCACTCCGACAAGAACCGTCCCGTGGCATGAACCTGAAATGGAAGACATTGCAAACCCTTAATCGCAGCGGACCGGTGTTGCTCCCGTTAAATCTAATGTAGCAAAGTGGAGCATAAAAATGCTGACGAGGTACTCTGCGACTGTGGAGAAGTACAGACCACCTAAGAACAGGTATGCACTGTCCATCAAAGTACACCCTGGATGATTTATGGCTTGCTAATACTGAAGCCCTGGACGTAGCCCGATACTGGGCAGAAAAATTATAAATTTTTGGATCTGGATTTGAAAAAATAAAGTAAAGCTGATTTTTATTGCCTAGATTTCAAAAATTCAGAAATTTGTGATGATGCAACTGCGAAGCATCGATTAACAGAGTGAAGACAGTGTTAGGGAATCTAGGCGAGTAAGAAATATTAATAGACTTAATATTTAGAGGACTATATTAGTGACTATAAAAAGGAGAGCGTTCTGTCAGAATATTCTAATCTGGCACCAAGCGTGGTTGATTGGAGATGTGACAATAATGTGTAAGGGTTCGCATTTAGAGATAGTAAGAAGATAGAGGTAAGAATATATTTTTACTGGTAGATAAAAGAGATGATTATTAAATGATTTACTTAACATAATTAATAAACAGTCGCGTATGTATTAATTAATAGGCTTCTTCCTTCGGTGTTGGACTCCTTCAAATTCAAACAAAAAAATAATAATAAACTCGGTTCAATACAATACGTCCATGCAAAATTACCGGTAATTTTGATGCAAAGTTAACCAGCATGGAATCGTTCTCACTAATAGAAAATATACTTCGACCATCCTTCTATTCCTCCTGCAATAACTTAACAGACATACTCGGACATGAACACGTTTATGTAATATTACGGTAGTACAGACATAACGAACCATCCTACCTTATTTTACGAGATTACCGTCTTAGGAGAAAGTTTTCCGCCAACATACTTTCGAGGATGGCAAATTTAGTTTTATAAAGAATGCAATATGACAAGTATGAGTGGCCCACGATTGATGGAGATAATAAGAAAATGAACGAAAGGAAGTCCCAATTTCGTGTAAATTGGGTAAGTTATAAAATTTGTTACTTCCAAAACTGATCATCCAACAAATATATTTTATAAGTGATAATAATAATTTTAATTTTCTGTGATAATATAGGTGAAACGTTACTGTATTTAAGTGCTCAAAAATGCAAATATTGTCGCGAATTTTTAAAAACAAAATTAAAATTATACATATAATATATTCAACACATGACAACTATTTTATACCGCAATCAGGGTGTGTGCATCGGAACGGGAAAATACTTTGCAGCAAGTCTTAGGTACAATAATTTGTAAATATAGTTTAATCAGCCAAGCATCTTCTGCTTCAATGAAGATTAATCAAACTATGTAACTAATATTCAACAACGCAGATGTCAATCCAACAAAGTATTAGTTCTTCGTTTGATTTAAGGATTAGGGTATTAAATAACAACAAGTACTAGCTTTCAAACGAGGATGTTATTTAGCACGAGGTGTTATAACACAAAATGCACTCTTTAGATTATTCGGAAAACGATTAATATCACACGCGAGTAATGTTTCTTGATAAAGGAATCTTGTTTTTTTAAAACAATTTTATTACAAGAAATATATACAATGTGACATAGCAACTACAGGAAGACCGAAAGTTAAATGCAGTTTAGAAAGGGTACATTTTCTTTTTATAGGAAGAGGGGAACTATCATAATCATAAAGCTGTCTTATCGTCTAAAAGCTTAACTAAAAATAGTGCACTTATGCAATACTATAAATGTCTTTGAACCTAAACACGGTTAAAAGCTTTTAAGAAGGAGAGTTTTCCATTACATAACTCCTCCCTCCTTGAGTTGGGAAAATAAGGGTTCTCTTATTTTGCGATCTTCTAATTGAATGCCGATTTGCGTTTTTGGTTCCTTTCCTTGCTTTCTCTTGGGGAAGAATTTTCTGCATTTTTGCCATAAGACTGCCGAGGTTAGTCCAAGGATTGCTAAGAGTGCGAAGGATATCGTCCAATGGGTTTTTGCGATTTCAGGATTGGTCAGTTCTTCGAATTTAACGTTGGATAATATTTTCTGTGTGTTTAATATCTCTTCGTGGTTTAACTTATTCAAATGCATTTTCGTCACTTTCACTGGATCTGTATAGTTTAGAATAAGTTATGGTAGTTCTAAACTGAAATGGTTTTTTGCTTTTGTTTCACTTGCAAAATTTTGATTGTCTATTTCTATAGAACAATCAGTTAGAGTAATTAACGTTGGGTTAGTTAATTTCTCGGGGTTGCCGACATTTTTGCAGTTGTCTTTGACTTCAACTGGTTTAGCGGGTAGTACTAATATTTCCTTTTCGCTAATTATTTGGACGGTTGATACATCGTAGTGGACTTCGATTAATGGGCAGTTATTCTTGTTAGAAGAATTTCGTATAAGCATGATTCTTCTCGGGATAATGTTTTGCGGTTGCAAAGCGTACGTCTTCAACTTGTAGACATTCTTCTGCCGTTGTGTAGTAGTTTTCCTCAGTAAGTAATATATAAGGTTTTTGCATCAATAAGGTATGGTTTTGGTTCGGGATAGGCTAAACTTTATACAATGTAAATTGAGTTGGGTCAATAATTGGAATGTGTATGGCGAATATTATTATTTGATTATTAACTTTTACTTGAGGAATCATAATTTTAAAATAACTTATGAGTTCATTAAGTGTTAATTTCTTTTTAGGTAGGTATGTCATTCAGTATTTGGTCTAACTGCGATGTATTTAATATAGAGTTGCGCATTGTATTTAATTTTGCAAAGCTAATGGCAGTTTCGATATTACCTACTAAGTTTTGGAGATGACTTAGTTGGTATGATATATTATCTAAAATAAGAGATATGTACAAGGCATCGGCTATATTAATTTCTTTTAACTCTAATGAGTCTAATTTAGCTTTAATTGGTTTTTGATTGTCAGCTAATTTCTTTAATTGCGAAGTATAAACGTTTATAGCGTTAGTTACAATAGAGTGTTCTCTTTTTCTTTCATTTTGTAGAATTTTTTGATTAGAAGATAAGTTGTTAATATATTGATTTAATTTATCTTCGTCGTCGGAATCTAGGGTTCCGAAAAGACATTTATTTATTTTTCCGACAGCGTTTATCAATCCTCGTTTTTCGCGAGAATTTTTATGAAAGAGTTGTGTATTTGATTTCACAGAATTCAACATTTCAATTATTTGGTTATACTTCTGATAGACTAAAAAGGAATAATTTTCTCTGGGTTTTTTTTATTTAATATTAGTTTAGTTTTACCTAAGAACTTTTCTAGGTCGTTCAGGCAAACTTCGAAAGCAGTTAGGTTAATATGGTAGAATGCCGTATGTTTAGAAGTGGTTATATAGCTTGGACCGAAGGATACTGGTAGAATGGGGTTGTTTAGTTCTTTCTTCTCATAGCCTGTCACCAGGGGGTAGTAGAAGAAGTGGGAGGAACACCCTGTCCTAAAAGAGAACGTTGTGGTTTTAGATCTTTTTTGTGAACTTGTTTTCTGTTAATAAAAATCTTAGATTTTGATTTTTTT
Organism: Pissodes strobi; assembly: GCA_016904865.1. NCBI lineage: Eukaryota > Metazoa > Arthropoda > Insecta > Coleoptera > Curculionidae > Pissodes > Pissodes strobi. The sequence goes on along the minus strand of MU184661.1, from coordinate 13,467 downwards.
ATAGGGTGGTCAACTTTTTTATATTTATTTGTTATTTTGGCTTTAGATTTTATGGGGCGAGTTTTTTCATAGAGGGGCTTTTCTTCGTCAATTTCTATATTTTCTTGTCTATTTTCATTTCGTCTTTCTAATATGATGTTTTGCTTCTCTCTTAGGGTATTGTATATTTGAGAATTTATTATTTTTATTTTTTCGGAGTGATTTTGGATGTATTCCGATAATTTCTCTTCTTCCGAGAGTTGTAGCGGTTTTTTATAATCTAGACGACCTTTCACAAGTTGAAATGGGGTATATTTTATCGTACTGTGGGTCGCATTGTTGTATGACAAGATTGCGTAGTTCATTAGGTTGATTATGTTTTCTTTGGGCTTTTCATTAAGGAGAGCTAAGATTGTCTCGTTAATGGTCGAGTGAAATCTCTCCACGGGGCTGTTTGAATTTGGATTATAGGGTGTACAATAATGTATTTCTACATTGTGTAGAGAGCATAATTTTTGCAAGGTTTCGCTTTTAAATGATTGTTCGTTATCGGTAGTTATTTTTCTAGGGAGTCCATAGTGATTGAAATAGATGAGTAGATTCTCTGTTATTTCTGTTCCTACTTTTGTTGTGAGAGGATACGCTTGTCCTAACTTTGAGAAACTATCCAATATTGTCAAGAAATTGAAATTGAGGATTTTATAGATATCTATGTAAACATGGTCGAATGGTTCGTAACCGATAGGGGTAGGCTTAAATATTAATTTATTTGGTTGTCTCTCATATTTAGTTTTCTGGCATATTTCACAGAGGTTTA
>MU184660.1:109090-137199 GCA_016904865.1 Pissodes strobi | reverse complement strand
TTAAATACCGTGTGCCATTATTGCTATCTCCGAAACGGTAAGTGCTACGAGGTCGGTAATATTCGAGAAAAGTTGCCGTTTTTGATACCCATTCAGGATCCGTTTACAGTGTTGTCAAATTCCTGTTAGTTTCTAAGATACAGGGTGATTTATGAAAAATGCCTGAAAACATTTCGTCAATTATTACAAAAACTGTTCATTTAAATTCAAAAGTTGTATATTTTTTTCCGCTCTACAACATGGTGCCTTCAAATTTCACCTCCGGCGTTTCGTGTTCGGGCCACCACCATCAACTTAATTTTCTTAAATACGGATCTGCATTTTTTAATTCAGAATTCAAGAGCTTCTGATGTCTCAAAACCAATTACGTATCTCACTTATTCGAAAAATTCACATTATTGGCACTTTCCATAAGAACATAATGTGTTAGAGAGAGACAAAATAGAGAATATTGGTAGGAATTAAATAAAAATTGGAAAAAGTATTTTTTCGAAGAAGTGCGATACGTTCTTGGTTTTAAGACATCAGAAGCTCTTAAAATTTGAAATAAAAAATCCAGGTCCGTATTTAAGAAAACTAAGTTGATGGTGGTGGCCCGAAAAATTTGAAGATACCATATTGTAGATCGGAAAAAACTATAAAACTTTTGAATTTAAACTGTGTCTCGAAAATGAATAGTTTTTGTAATAATAGACGAAATATTTTTAGGCATTTTTCGTAAATCACCCTGTATCTTAGAAACTAACATGAATTTGGCAACACTGTAAACAGATCGTGACTGGGTATGAAAAACGGCACCTTTTCTAAGCAGCCTCGTAGGACTTACCGTTTCGGAGATAGCAATAGTGGCACACGGTATTTAAGACACCCTGTATGTATATAACTAGATATTAAGTACCAAATGGGAATTTTTTTTATTTTTGATTTTAGGAGAAAAAGTTATTCTTGATAAAAAGTTTTGCGTGTTCTAAAAGTAAGTCTGGCATTGAAAAAAAAAGATATGTTATACAGGGCGTCAGAAAAATAGAGAAAAACATTATGGAAAATATCTATTATAACTAACATATCGGAGAAACAAATTTTAGGCTTCAGCAGAACCACCGTTGTTTTCAACGCACTTGATAAGGTTTTCTCTAAACCTGTCAAACAGCATTTCTCACATGATCGGCTGAGATTTGTTCACATGCTTGTCGTATCCTGTTTTAACTTGAATAACATTTTGAGGTTTGTCTTTGTAAACAACTTCCTTAATTCGTCCCAACAGAAAGAAATCAAGAGGTGTGAGGTCGGGGGACCTCGGCGGCCAGTCCGAAAATATGCCATCTTCATGCGAAGCCCGCCCAATACATTTTCTTCTAGAATTGAAGTTAGGTCAGGTTCTTATGCCGCCAAGAAATGACTAGGGGTCCAATCTAAGAGAAATATTAGATCTTGCCTTATATTCAGGGGCAATGCTTCATTAATATCTGCACAATCATTTTGCAAAAAAGTTAGAAAGTTTTGTCCATTAATGTTATTATCGAAAAAAATTGATCCCAGAATTTTGTTCCCCAAAACAACTCACCAAACAATTACTGTTTGACTCCGACATTCTACCATTTAGTTAGGGTTAGTTAGATATACTCGTATACTCCTAAACCTCGAAATTTGTGATGGAAAAATTCCGTTAGTGGTAAACGTCGCTTCGTCGAAAAACAAAATTTAAAACCCGAAATTCATAATACCACATTATCCCAATGACAACAATCAAATGGTTTATCCATGTCTCCAGAAAACAACGTGTAATAAATTTCGGACCAAAAGGCTGGTATTTGGGTTTCTTCAAAACCGTTAGGAAAAATTTAGTTGAGAGTAACCTAGATCATGGGATCATTGCACAAGGCTTTTTTGTGCTCTCCTGTAACATGAAGCAATACATCGAGCTCGCCTTCGTCAATGTCTTCAAAATTGTCTTGGGCCACAGCCGGTTGAAACTTAAACAAATTTGGTGAACAGGGCCGTATTTTTTCGATAACTTGCCCACGGTTACGTGAGTTTTCCGACGAAGCGACATTTACCACTAACATATTTTTTCAACGTAAAATTAGAAGTTTTGAACCACAATTAATCCTAACTGGGTGGTAGAATGTCGGAGTCATGTGGATCAAAAAGTAAATAAATGTTTGGTGTGGTGTTTTGGGGAGCAAAAATTTAAGACCAATTGTTTTCGATAATAACAATAATGGACAAATCTTACTAACTTTTGCAAAATGACTTTTCAAATATTAGAAAGTTGCCCCTGAATGTAAGGCAAGATCTAATATTTCAGTTATATGGTGCCCCTTGTCATTTATCGGCAGCAGTAAGAGCCTGGCTAAACGTCCATCTTAGAGGAAAATGGATTGGGCGGGGTTCGAGTGAAGGTGGCATATTTTCAGATGGGCCGCCGAGGTCCCCCGACCTCACACCTCTTGATTTCTTCGTTTGAGGGCGAATTAAGGAAATTCTTTTAAAGCTAGACCTCAAAATCTTATTCAAGTAGAACAGGATATCACAAGCATGTGAAGAAATCCCACCTGATCATATCAGCAATGATGTTTGCCGGTTTAAAAAAAAAACCTTATCAAGTGCATTGAAAACCATGGTTCTGCTGAATCCTAAAATTTGTTTCTCAGGTACGTTAGTTAAAACAAATATTTTCCATTATGTTTTTCTCTATTTTTCTGACGCCCTGTATAACAAATACATTTAGTTTCAATGCCAGTCTTACCTTTATAAAAAGCAAAACTTTTTATCAAGAATTTCTTTTTCTCGTAAAATAAAAAATAAAAAAGTTTCCCATTTGGTAACCAAATCTGGGCAGACGCTGTATATCTACATATGCATGTACATATACATATACGTATACGTATATATATATATATATATATATATATATACACACACACACCTTTCGAGCTGGAATTAACCAAAACTAACACAAGGCATGCCCAAAATTAGCAAAAAAAAAATAAAAGTGCAGAACGACAATCAAATCTTACATCTTTTCCAACAACGATTCACACAAACAGTTATTTACAGGTAGTATTTGTATTTAAATCCGATGGGGAGCAGCAGTAAGATATTCATTTCAATTGCTAGTTTTTGAAAGCACCACTTGAGTCACTGTAATCGCGACGAATGTTCGAATGATGGAAACTTGCACGGTCCAGCTAGATGCAAGCTGCAAGGTGAAAATCACGCAATAACGGCGGACTCACATTTTATTTGTTCACCTTGCAAAACCTTGAAGGCTTAAACAAGGATCCAAAAGTTAGGGTTCCTTGTATGTCGGCATTATTTGGTAAAGGTAATTAAAAAACAGAAATATTAATTAGCGCCCGTACATATGAGAATGAAGGAAAAATTAATCGTGGCTTTAGCGGACTTATTAACCACACGCATCGTGTTTAATTCACTACAATGGTCTCAAAATTATGGAATTAGCAATCTACTTATTAGACATTCTAAAATAGTAAGCAAACGTTATAAGTTCCGCCCATTTGTTTAGGTTAGTTTGTGTTAGCCCAATAAACCCACACCAGATACGAAAGGTCGGCAAATTCCTCGCCAGCCAGCTTTAACCTTGACGTGGTGGTTATACGCGGTCTGCACCAAGTAATCTTGTTATGATTATAGAATTGCTCTTCAAAATTAAAATAGTTGGTCTGCACCAATTAAATGAAAACGTGCACCAATTAAATGAAAACGTGTTTTGTTGGTGGACTGGTTCTGGAAAATTTGCTTTGCAATAGCCATTCACTTTAAGCCCAACAACGGTCACGGAAATCTAGTGATAATTCCCTTAATACGCTTTAATGTATGCCGCTTTAAGGTTATTTTTTGTCAAGCAAAGTTTTCGATGCGAATAATATCTTTTTTGAGGCATTTCTATATACGGTTTGAATTTGTTTAAAGACTTTTTGGATTTACTTGATAGAGTAGAGAAAGGGATCGTTTAAATTGGCCGCAAGGTCAAGGACAAAGACATTTCTGTGTCAGTGTCAAAATGTATTGTTTAACACTTCCGTAAGCAACTATGCCAATCTATTTTAGGGGCCGCGCTTAGATCTAAGATCGCCCGCCAGGGTACTAGCAACGTTTTTTGCACCCCTTGTTATACGAAAGTAGCTGAAGGAAAAATGTTGATGGTTCAGACTAAGGTTCATATATGATTTTGTTTTTTACGAAAACAGAATTTACATAAAAAAACACACATTTAGAATAAAAAAGATTATTTTAATTATTTATATTATATAGCTACATTTTAATATTAAACAGGATGTTTCAGTAAGGGTGGCCACCAGCCATATCTCGGAAACTATTTATTTATTTTGAAAACACTGTTACTACTAATAAGAATCATAGTGGGTCTTAATTTTTGATATGTAACCATCTTACGTGGCGGTATGAAGATAAATCTCGGCAAACGGGACGAAAATGTGTAAACCGATTCTAGCCGCTAGGGCGGTATTATTATACAATTTTCCCATTTAAAATCGTTTTAAACGGATTTTAGACGATAAAAAAGCATATTTAAAATTAAACGAATCGTCAAAAGTATCATTTATTAATTTTAAACATTGTTATTAAACCTAATTTTTATTCTATGAACAAGCTAAAATGTATAGGCAACGGCCATAGCACGTTGAATGTACCAGTTTTCGTCCGATCACTGAAGTTAAGCAACGTCGGGCGTGGTTAGTACTTGGATGGGTGACCGCTTGGGAACACAACGTACTGTTGTCATTTTTTTGCAACCGATGTCGTTATAGGATATGTTTACACATCAGTGTCTCGAGTACTAGCAGATTCGCTCAATTTTTTTTAAATTTTTTTTATTTGCAATTTTGATCCAAAGTACAACTTTTGAATATCTATATTTTAAAACAAATGTCAAAATCATTAAAAAAACATGTAATTCACCTTTATAGGCACACAACTGACATGAAACTTCCGAAAGAGATACTTGGAATTGAGTTTTTAAGCTTTTTTCATAACATTTGCCCCCGGTGTCGACACTTTTTTTTTGCTTTTTTTACCTTTTTTTCGCCGCGTTTCTAACTTTTTTTTTATTATTTTTTATTTCGTTTTATAATCCTTTTATTAACTTTCCGAACAGTTTTTTTTTCTCTTAATTATTTTTTTTTTCTTATTTGGTGTTATAACACTTTTATTAACTTTCCGAACATTTTTTTTACCTTTTTCAATTTTTTCCAATTTTTTCAAAAATTTTTGTTCTTGCCATAGAGCATTTTTTTCTTACTTGCCATTCCCAACCTCGTAACTGAACGCTTTCGCATTTTTTCGAAAACCCCAACCTCGTAACTGAACGCCTTCGTATTTTTTTAGCCGAAAACCGCATTTCTAATTTTTTTCATTAATTTTTTTCTTATTTTGTTTTATAATACTTTTATTAACTTTCCGAATAATTTTTAACGTTTTTTTTTAATTTTTTCCCATTTTTTCGAAAATTTATGGGTATCTGGGGAGATCGGGGGGTATATCCCCCCCCACGGGGTCATCGCTTGTCAGATTTTCGATCTATTTATTTATTTATTTTGAAAACAATATCGGCAAAAAACGGTTTTTTCTCCCAAATCCCCCCTTAAGTTAGAGCTCTGGTCCCCTCCATATGTTCAAAGGTAGTACCCCACGAGGCACACCTACCATAAAAAATTCGACCCGTAGCTCTTCCCATTCTCCAGGAATTAATTATTTAAGTTTTTTCTTCTCCCCCCTCTCCTGGCCGAACGTGGAGGGGTACGTGATTCAGTTTTCGTCCAAGATCCTCATTTTACCCCGGCTACATGTTCTGAAAATTTCGGCCTTCTAGCTATACTGGAACATGCCTAATTAAAAGGGCGTTTCACTCTGAAAAGTGTTTCACTTTGATAAGTCTTTAATTTTTTCTAACTTTACCATCAAAGAAGTTTCACTTCAACAAGTACTCGGCGCCTTTTTGAATGGCAGATGAGGGGGGGGGGGGGGGGGGGGGTTGGCCGCAACTTTGATTTAATCATATTGTCATTTTTTTTTTGTTTGTGGAAAACCTGGCGTGCCAATCTAAAGGGTCAGGCGTGCCACTCTGTGGCCAGGGCCGATTGGTTAGCACTTGGTTAATTCCTGTTTGTTGAGCCCCCGAAGCGAGCGGAGGGTCATGCGAAATAACTTAATTATTGCCGACATTCGGCCATCCTGGCAAAGGATACGATAAAACTATTGATATAATTGAGCAATATGAAATAAAAAGCTAAACAAAAGCACAACATGTACCATGTACTAGCGCGTGGTAAAGTGACACAATATGCCCCTCGTTTTAGTCGGGCATATTGCACCGCGTTTCAGTCAAGTGTGGCAAAACGTACCTGCGCTCGGTCTAGACCAATCAAAGCAGCGAAAATGATTTAATTGACTGAGGCGCGGTGCATTGTGCTTAAATGCGCCCGGGCCTAATGGTAAAAATTGCCCTACCTGTGGCACGAGTGCCGCGGGTTGTCACCGCTAGCCTAGGCCATTCCCAGTGCTAACTTTTCATGCTGGCACATTCCGAGGTTTAACAATCCTTCACAAGAATGATAAAAACATAAAATTACGTCACGATATGAAAAGTCAATAATGTAGTGCGTTAAAAAATGCGTTAGTGCGTTATCGTAAAAAATATGGAAATTCGTATTTTAATTGAATTTCATCTGAAATTGGCACACGAGTCTAAAATCTTATTCTAAACACCTTTTTCAAATAACTTTTTTCGATATCTTGTTACCGAACCCCACTCTTTACCTTTTCATGTCGAATTTTTCATATTTGTCGCCATGACAGTAAACACAATACACATGGCATATTTTAAAATGCATTTTTAGATGGTCAGACATGCAGAATTGATTGCTTAAACAAAAGTTTAATAAAAAACTTTCCCATATGTGGCCAATATTCTTGGATTTAAAAAAGATTTAACTATTACATTACATCTGCTAGATTTCAAATTTAGTTGAATGTCGTGCTTATTGGATTTTACAATATGGAAATAAGTGTGCGGGAGTGTGCAATATTTATATACATACCTTTCAGGATCGCGGGGTAATTTAAATAATGATTTTTCGCCACCGCTTTTAGAAGAACAATTCAAATAAAGGCACTTATAGCCAGGCATTTGTAACAAAAACAAAATAAAGATTAATTATTTTTCGAAACGCTCTCGGACTAAACCACAGGACTCGCGTTTAGAATCACACTAGAGCGTGCCCTGGCTATTTCGTCGGACGGTTGGCCATCCCAAGGAGACGCAGCTTTAAACGTATTCTAGTTTCATGCCTTAGTGTTAGTCCACATGCATACGTGATCACGGATCCGTTGTGCCCACGTGACCAACAACATCCAATTGTGTATCAGGAGAGCGACTTGACTCTCCGTCAAGGTCAAAACGGATGAAAGTTGGTTAATTTTAACTTTTTCGGTATACGTATCCGTTTGAGTGTGATTGTTGCGGCAGAGTGACAAAGAGAGATAATTGAAAAAAAAATAATTTTGGCACTGGCAGTTGCCTAATGATAATAGGTTTGTTCTAGCAGCAATTTCAAACGGTTCCAAACCGTCCGGAGTTTGCGCATAGCGATATAAGCGACGCTTTTATCGTTATGCGCAAACTCCGGATGGTTTGAAATCGCTGCTATAACAAACCTAATGTTTAGTTGATAAAATTAATGAAAAATAAATACTTTATAAAATGGAAGAATCTCCCTATAAATGTGGATACTGCAGTAGGGTTATTCACTCTGTTTGTGAAAACTATTTGGAACATATCTATTTTAAAAATCGGTTGATACCTAATAACAGTGTCATTAGTATGGAAAAAACATTGCAGATGACATTCTAAAATAATTAAAAAATTTAGACTGGTCGCGAAACAAATTTCCTCATCCATAAAGGTTTCGTGTTCCCTCAGTAAAAATTGGTCTAGTCCATATTGTCCTGATATGGGGGCTTAAAATTTTCTTCGTGTATTTTTGCTAAATATGCTACATATGCCAATTTTTTTTTTGTAATTGGATATTTCCCGCACAGTTTGTCTCTTTAAATTCCTACACATTACACTCGTAAGTAAAAGAGAGGTTTTTGAATTCATTTCTAAGGTAGGTACCTATAGCTAGTGCCTACTTTAAAAAAATGGCAAAACATACAAAACTAACTAGCAGCAGTAACTGCTATATACAATATAAATTAAATTCAAATTGTTGCTACTAAAAAGGAACTCGATGCGCATGTCAAAACACATACGGATGCGTATCACAGAAGTTCCATGTGGATGGGCAAAATTAAACGTGTGCGTTTCACGTATACGGATATCCGTGATCGCGTATGCATGTGGACTAACACTTAGACGAGCGCTTTTGATATTTCATATTTCAGTTCGTAGTGCATTTGTGAATGCATGCTATTTAAAGGCCTGCAATTGACAAGTATATGGCCCTTCGCTCGCTCCGGAGCTCAAAAACTCACTAATCCAAACTAACTAAGTGCTAACCCAAGACAAACCCAAAAATCGAGAAAAAACTGTTTACTCAAAAAACCAAAACCGACGTAATTTGGACCCGGGTCGCCGAAGTGAAGGCCAACCATACAGACCTCTAGAACAACACACAACTGGTTGCATCGCGAAGACATGCGTCACCTCACGTAGCTAGCCAATCACGCGTCTCTCATTCACAAGTGCAATACGAACTGAAATCTCACCATCTGGTGTGGGTTTATCTGGGCCAATAGTAAATGGAATGCGTCTTGAAAACTAGCCACTAATGTATAGACATTGGTAAACTGAGACTTATCGTTGCCCGTATCACATCAGAGGTCTTCAGAGTTGCGCGCGCTTCACATTATTGATAAAAATGTTTGATATGACACTTCACGCATGGCCCTTCGCTCGCAACAAGAAAGGATGCATTTTATACCGGCAGATGATCTGCCCTTTTATACCAACTTAAAATCTGGCCAAATTATTATTGAAGATGTAGATTGATTCGACGTGGATGTGCTAGATTTTAATGTTGATACAATGTAGATGCATAAGTTAACCGAATTTTGTATTTTCCTTTCATTATTCTTAAATATAAAAATTTGTTACTTTTTCGCTTTTCTTATTTTGCAAAATCATACCAAGCCACAAAAATTTTCTTATTTTTGAAAAAATAAAAATAAATCGTGTCACACTGTATAAATGGTTTGTACTCAAGTTTGTATGCCATTGATACAGAATTTATCAATTTATTCTCCCTGAACAAACCCAATACAGTCAAGCTGTAAGAACCTTCCTGCAGCAAAAATATCCAATTCCTCCGTCAGGACTTGATAAGATGAGAGTCACTCCGGCGGAACTCCGCAAAGCTCTCTGCCGTTTGCCGAGACATAAAGCTCCCGGCCCGGATACCACACCGCACATAGGCCTGAGAAATCTACATAAAAAGTCACTTATCCACCTATTGCACATAATTAATGTGGTAATCAGGCTACAACACATTTCCCTACCCTGAAAAGCAGCGTGCATTATCCATTTCCTGAAACCAGGTAAAGATCCTTCACTTACGTCATCATACCGGCCGATATCTTTATTGAACGCCCTCGGCAGGGTGGCTGAAAGGCCGAGGGCCAACGGAGTTGTCGAAAACTCGGCATCATTCCCCCGGAGCAGTTCGGTTTTCGCGGCCGGCATGGCACTGTCATGCTTGCCGCGAAAATCGCATCAGTCATCTACGATGCATTTAACAGCAGGCAATCAACTGTGGCCCTATTCCTGGATATCGAGAAGGCGTTCGAGAGGATATGGCACGAGGGGTTGATATATAAGCTTCTAGCTAACCACGGCATACCGTTACATCTAGTCTCCCTTATTGGATCATACCTTGCCGAACGCACTTTCGTGACCAGAGTAGGAACACACACGCCTGCTAGCAGGAGACTGCTAGCGGATGTGCCACAGGGCACTGTACTTTCGCCGCTGCTTTTCAACCTTTATATTGCAGACATCCCGTCACATCCCGAAACCCATACCGCCCTTTTTGCTGACGACACGGCAATTTATTCCTCAGATCCCATCGCCGAGGTGGCGAAGTCAAGGTTAGGTGATCATATGAATATGATCATACCATATTATCAAAGGTAAAAGATCTCCCTAAATGCCAGTACTACTGAACTTGCTGTTATTACTCGCAAGATAAAAAATACTGATATTGCGTCTCTCGCAATAAGGAACACACAAATCTTTCCGAAACAAAAAATAAAATACCTAGGATTTACATTCGACAAAAAGCTAAACTTTAGTAAACATATTGCAGCCATAATTTCAAAAAATGTAGGCATTAAAAAAGGTCTAAGCCTACTGGTGACAGGACGGTCATTTCGAAGCCCTACGAATAAAATTATTATATATAAGTCAGTCATACGTCCTGCGCTACTATATGGTGCCCCGGTGTGGTGCTCGGTGGTCAAAACACACTTACGTGAACTTCAGATCCTGCAAAATAGATACCTGAGAGTGGCGTTCTCCCTTACTCTGCGTGATCGAGTCCGAACTGCGGACCTGCATGCTTGGGCTAGAGTTGAATATGTCGAGGAATACATCGACAACCATGCATGCAGGTTCTACGAGCACCAGATTTAGGGATCGGCGCTAACAGCAAACATCGCTGACAGGAGATACGTTCCCGAGTGTCGCACCCCTCACGGCACTATATATAGATTAACGTCAATGTTCTATAAGCAGCAAAGACCCCCTTAGCCTAAACACGTCATTTTTACATAAACATAACAACCCTTAACAACATCCTACTTTCTAATAGCTTTTCAATCAATTTCTAACATTCTCATAAATTCACAAGTATCTGGAGAGCAGGAGTGCATAGCCTTCGCGGGCAATGCATGAGCCTGCCTTCTGATTGACCAGCCGACCATGTTCGGACATGGGGCGGGGCCTGTTAAAGGTGCTACGCCGTATAAATATGAAGCAGCCTGCAGCACCTAATAATCTAATATACCTTACTTGACTTCCAACCACCGAAGCATCCATGCTCCGTAGCCTGAACCGTCGGACTCGTCTGTTATGCCTTGATGTAATGATAGAATACTGGAACTGACTTGTGAAGCACAAGTCATTATATCTTCTGTATATATATTGTATATAATTCTCTAAATAGATATACGTTGTACATAGTGTATTGTCCTTAGATTAAGTAGGATTAGATCAACCCCCTATGGGTGCCATAATCGGTTGGCCATGGCGTTGGACGAACAACGCCTGGCATAATCAACTGATAACACTTGGTTATATATTACCTGCATAGTTCTAAGATTTGTAGTTGTCAACTTATCAATATTCAAATAAATTATCAGTCAGTCAGATGCAGAATTTAAGATTTTAAAAAAATTCAAACACGGATATCTCCCAATTATTGATTTGAGGCTTGGAAGCTTTTTACATAACATGTCCCAATTACGGCTTTGTATGGCCGTCCGCTCAGGAGCGGATATTTGCAGCCCTCATAGCCACTTACATACGCTGTTGCCAAACTTGTTCAAATATTTCATTCTTCACATGGCCCTCCGCTCGCTTCGCTCGCTACGGGGGCTGAAGAAAATGAATCTGACGAAGTACTAACCAAAACTAACCTAAGAGTACCCAAAATGAAGAAAAAACTGTTTAGAAGCACAACTTAAAATATATATATATATTTCCCTTTTCGCATGGTAAAATGCCGTGCTTGTGATACAGCGAACTGGGTTCGATTCCCGTGGCAAGATATATTTTTTTAAGATTATATTTGTAAAAAAAATATGTTCATTTTGGGCATGCCTTGGGATAGTTTTGTTTGGTTGCGCCACGAATTCCCCGTAGCGAGTGGAGGGCATTGCATGAAGTGAAATAAATACAAATGTAGCATTGTAATGCGCGCGCAGCCCAGGTCTCGTCAGGCGGGAAGACGGCGGATAGTTCCAAAAAAAGATAGTCTATTCAATCTATGATAACATTGGTCAGTGGTCACACTGCGTAGGGAAATTTTAATGTAAAGGCGGGGGGCGGGGAATTTTTTTTCAAGGGGTTAACATCACTGCTAAATAGTAAAATCAAAGCAGTGTTGCCATTCGTAGCGACTTGCCGCGAAAATAGCGACTTTTTGATGACTGTGAGACATAGCGGCGATATACAAAAACAAGCCTATTTGTGCGACTTTTTCGAATTTTGAATTAGGTTAGGAAGTTTTGTTAATCACTAACTAATACATGATAATCAAAATACAACAATGATTGGTTTTGTATTTTGTCCTACGTTTTTCTTATTGGGTAGTGACTAATTAAATTAGTTTTTGATGTGTTGCGTGTTATGTTGTTAGTTTTAGTGAAAACACTATTTTGTTTCTCCTACGTTTTTATTACCTATTTTTCCCTTCCAATTTTATGCAGCAAAATAAAAAATCCTGTTTTGTAAAAAATAGCACGTGTTTTTTTTTTCTTTTGTTTTTTTTTTTAGGATATCACGCCTTTGTCTGCGTCAGAAGAAAGTAGCGACAAAGTAGCCACTTTTCACACCAGGTTGTAGCGATTTTTGGCTTTGCCGCAGTGTTGCCAACGACACGGAAACTTCCGTGTTTTCACGGATTTTTGAAATTAGAACACGGACACGGATTTTATTGGGTTCCGTGCAATGAAAACACGGATTTTTTCAGAAGATTTGGCGTTATTATATTTGTGTCATATGTCCATTTTAATATAATTCACTTAATTTTAATCGATATTTCATTTAGATATTATTCAATCCTAAAAATAGATGTGCCAATCAACTGGTCTCTTTAGTTTCAAAGATCCGTTGATAAATCGAAATTTCAAAATATTGACGACCACTGACAATTTTGGGCTTTGGGTCAAACGCTCAATGCGAAAGTAATTTCACCATGAGCGCCGGTAGAAGGGGGCAGTTGCCTAAATTATTAAAATAATGCATAGTATAAAAAAACATTTCAAACTCATTAAAATTTAGAAAAAACTATCTACATGTTATTTTTGTTGACGCCCCGATATATTGCATGTTTCTGAGTCGGAGTTGAGGCTGGTACTGTTGAGGAGTTTTAGGTAGTGTAGAATATTTTTATAGATATTTAGGTAGTGTAGATATCTTTATTTTAAATTTTAAGTCATTTTGTTTATTGTTGTCTGTATTTTCCTGTTTTTTTTTTTCAATTTTACTTTTTATACCTAGATTAAGCTGTTGAATATTTCCTTTACATGTAAGTACCAAGTATATGGTGTTTGTAAAGTGTACAAAAAAAAAATTGTTTTATCACTAGTACCATTAATGGAAGTCTGCTGGCTTCATAGGTGGTAAAAAAATATATTGTGCTCTATTTAAGCCAGTCAAATCAATGTTAAAAAATGGTGAAAACGGATTCGGCATTGTCTTTGAGTTATCTTAAGTTGATTATTTCTAGAAAGAAGAATTATTTTATGCTTGTTTCGAATAAATGGATTAAATAAGAAGACTTTCTCTGCTTCTCATTTTAAGCGTCGTAAGCTTGTAAGCAACTATTGAATTATTTTATCTTAATTACCATCAAGAAAAATCCGGAGTGGTGCATGTATGACGTCATATTCTATTTATTTTCTAGTTGAACATTTCAACTCAGTATCATCTTTCTTCCAACAGCTTAACTCTTCGATATACAATTGATTTTACGTTTACAGTAACCTTTTTTAAGCTACATTTCAGGGACACGGAAAAACATGGACATTTTGAGGACTCTGTAACGGATTTTTCTGATTTATGGTTGGCAACACTGCTTTGCCGCTCTGACTCTGACAACCAGTGTTGCCGATTGTCACATAATTATCAGATTTTAACATAATTTTGGCAGCAGTCTGATACAAAATTTGAAGATGGCATAATTATCAATTTTAACATAATTTTATGAGACAATTTATTCTGCCAATAATATAATTTGATATTTAATACAGTGGCTTTATACAAAAGGCTTTGTAAGATTTAAAATATTTAAATGGCCCCCATCTCGTATAAATATTCCCTAACTGTATGCGTAGCTTTTATTACTTGAAAATAGAGGGAGGCAGTCGAAAACCACCGATACAGTAGTTCTATACAAGATAGAGCCACTGTAACCACCGATTCGAGTGGGAGACATCTAAAGGTGCGTATCCACCAAGCGCGCAAAACGTTGGCGATTGTTTGCATACTGGAGAGGTTTATCGCGCGCATTAGCAAATGTTTGTAATCATTTGGTCGTGTTCCGAGCGGTGTCGGTACATCAATTTGATTTGTCGTTTGTGTGTGCGCTTTGCTTTTTTGGGTATCTACAGTTATTTGCGAATAATTGGCTGGTGGAGACGATTGTCAATAATAGAACTGCAAACAGTTGCAAACGTTTGCTCGCAATGATTTTTTGGTGGATACGCACCTTAAAAGGTGAACTTTTACCTATTCAGTGACTTTAAGATCGCCTACAGTCAATACCAGTGTTGCCAACGACACGGAAACTTCCGTGTTTTCACGGATTTTTTAAACTAGATCACGGACACGGATTTTATTGGGTTCCGTGCAATGAAAACACGGATTTTTTACAGAAGATTTGGCGTTATTATATTTATGTGTCATATGTCCATTTTAATATAGTTAGCTTAAATTTAATCGATATTTCATATAGATATTATTCAATCCTAAAAATAGATGTGCGAATCAACTGGTCTCTTTTAGTTTCAAAGATGCAAGATTAAATCGGAATTTCAAAATATTGACGACCACTGACAATTTTGGGCTTTGGGTCAAACGCTCAATGCGAAAGTAATTTCACCATGAGCGCCGGTAGGAGGGGGCAGTTGCCTAAAGTAAAGTATTCAAATAATGCATAGCATAAAAATACATTTCAAATCATTAAAATTTAGAAAAAAATCAATGTTAAAAAATGGTGAAGACGGATTCGGCATTGTCTTTGGGTTATTTTAAGTTGAATTATTTGTAAAAAGAAGAATTATTTTATGCTTATGGATTAAATAATAAGACTTTCTCTGCTTCTTATTTCAAGCGTAAGCTGGTAAGCCGTAAGCAACTATTAAATTATTTTATCTTAATTACCACCATGAAAAATCCGGAGTGGTGAGTAGACGCCACTTAAACTCACCGGATCCTGGCCTATCAGGTGATGGGTCCGCCCACCCCACGTGACGTCACACTTTGACTTTAGAGGTTAGCGGTAAAAACAAAAACAACGTTTTTGTTTACATTTTGTCATTGTCTTTATAAACAAAGATTTTGTCAAGATGTGTAATTTTAACGATTTCTCCGTGAATTTGCATTATTTATGAATATTTTTAGATAGATACTTTCTAGAGACATATTTATTTAGTGTGTTCAAGTATTCTCCGAGTAATAGGGCTCAAGGAAATACTATTACATCGAGAATAATTTAAGACTGTTTTGGTAAGTTCATTTCTAATGTATAGATTATAGATTTGTTTTCAGATTTAATGCTATTAAAGTAATATTTCAAAATAATTTCAACTACTTACTTAAAAGTTTGTTCGAGTTAATTTATAGTAGGTAATAAGTCTACTAATAGTACTGGTTTTTTCTGATTTGCAGGTACAAAGTGGATATAATCTCATATTCTTTAGTGCTTGAAGCGATACATAAAGATGGATATCTTGAAAAAATATGTCTTAGGCATACCTAGATCCATATAATATCAAACGAAGACTGTTCTGACAGAATTTCCACCCAGATTGTAATTTATTTAGACCATACAAAGAGACAGGCTCATACAAAAAGGGCATATAGGTACAATGGAGGAAATGAAAACAAGTATCGAAGCTACTTCTCGTAGTCTAGTCTGCTTGTGAAGAAAGCAGCTGTAGTCATTGACATCTTACATTTTAGTATCTATATATACTTGGAAGTTGATTGTTATAATTTATACTTATACATAATCAGAAAATATTTTTGTTACACCTATGTGCTTTGACGAGTTAATTTTTGTATGTATTCTTAAGTAGAATGTATGTATACAGTATTAATTTATTTCAGGATATGCACTTACAGAGATGATATAACCCATAGAACCATTCATAGCAGGACAAATAAGTTTTACAAGTGGGAAAAAAACATTTGAAATTCCTATTTTTCACAGAGACGAGCAGGAGTAAAATGTCCCTCCAGAAAGAAGCACTCTTTTGCAAGATCTGCGATAAGTAACTTACATGAAGAGAAATTATTTTTATATAGGTGTACTTTCTTTAATATTGTTAAGAAACTATTTATTTTTGTAAGACTTGATACTTGATTTTTTCATATTATGTAATAAAACACTATTGTGATAATATTGTTAATTATTTTCTTTATTATTTTGACATTATTATGCACTATAATAAGCATTTGCCCATAACAGTTTTTTAATGAATGGAATGATAATCTAGAGAATATCATTATTGTTTCACGCATATTTTACATGGCACACAGGCGTGGCATAAAATATACCTACCTAGGTAAATCATTATGGAAAAAATAGACTAGATATTTTGAAAGTCCAATTTAATTTAAGAAATCCGCAGTTTCGATTACAGCTCGTAAGTATAAACTGCAAAAAAACTTACGAGTGATGTTATATCAAATTATCACATATTTTCTAAAATAAGAAAAGTACAATATTTACTTAAAAACTATAAATGTAACTAATTATAAGTATCTCTACAGTATTACCATTTAGAATCTATACACAATTAATATGTTAAAACTGCATACATGTAAGTGGTTGCTTTGTTTACTTGCTCCATTATTGTACCAAATTGTTTCATGCACCTTAAAATAAATATAAAATGCCATTTTATAAAAAACATATAATAACTTATTATAAGAAACATTATAATAATATTCACCTTTTGAAGGCTTTACCTGAAATTCTCCAAATCCTACCTGTTTTACCTCAGTTCTGTTCATTGTTTCTGCAATTTTGTGTGCTCCTCCTCGTCTCTGTGAAAAACAGGAATTTCAAATGTTTTTTTCCCACTTGTAAAATTTATTTGCGCTACTGTGGATGGTTCTATGGGTTATATTATCTCTGTAAGTGTATATCCTGAAATAAATTAATACTGTATAAAATACAATAAATACATTCTACTTAATAAGAATACATACAAAAATTAACTCGTCAGAGCACATAGGTGTAACAAAAATATTGGTCAATATTTACTTTGCGCACTTATTGGCTACAACAAAAATAAAAATACTGACATATTCTACGTTACTTCTCTTACCATCTCCCACACATTAAATGCTGCGCAAATGTTTCTACTTATCAGAAAAAAATAACAAAGTTTACAAAATGCAGGTATGTTAAACCATCCGACATGTTCCAAACTTATACTATCTCGCTCTCGCACACTCATTATTTCACCTTCTCTTTTTTTAACACAACGCAACGGTCCAAACGGATCTAAAAAACGCAAGCAAAAAGCAAGGCAGGCGTAATAGCGATACAAGAATAAGTAATTTTACCAGCTTCTTTTCTTAAAAACCAAAAATATAACTGTTTTCTTTTGCATTTTAAAATGATAACATTTCTGGCACGTCAACATGACACTATTTCAACTTTCAGCATTTCGATTTCTTAAATTATGTGATCTAGCATCTAGTTAGCTTAGCACGGCTCAGCCAGCTGTCATTCTACGAATAGGTGTTGCCAAGTGTAATTTCTGTTCGGTTCTAAAATACGGTATCTTGTTGGATACATTCAACCAACACTTTATACATGGTGATTCAGAAGTACTTTGTATTTATTAAAATAATAAATAATAATAATAATAATTCGCTATTTTGAGTTACGCAAGACGCTCGCTATTTAACGACCAAAAGAGAGAGAGAGACAAATGCGCCCTTGTTTGGTATATTTGGATTAGTTAAGAAAGTACCACGCGTAGCGCGCTCGTTTTGGGATAATTATGGTTTTGTGTTAGGCGGGGTTGGTCAAGCGCATAGCGCGCTCGTCTCAATGCTCTTGTTTGGTTAATTAAAGTTACTTTCGATTATTTTTGCTTAATCTGGGATACCGAAGACAAGCCCGCGTAGTGCGCTTGTCTCTTCTTTATTAATTAGGGTTAGTCTGGGGTGGTTTTGCTTAGTTTAAGTTAAGAACAAGACAAGCGCGCGTAGCGCGCTTGTCTCTTTATTTTGCCAAATTAGGGTTAGTCTGGGTTAGTTTTGATTAGTTTGGGTTAGTTCTGGTTAGTTTGGGTTCGTTTGGGTTGGTTTTGCTTAGCCTGGGTTAGTGAAGAGATAAGCGCGCGTAGCGCGCTTGCCTCTTTATATTGCTTAATTATGGTTAGTCTGGGTTAGTTTGGGTTGGTTTTGCTTAGCTTGGGTTAGTGAAAAGACAAGCGCGCGTAGCGCGCTTGTCTTTTTACTTTGCTTAATTAGGGTTAGTCTGGGTTAGTTTTGGTTAGTTTGGGTTAGTTTTGGTTAGTTTCGGTTGCTTTTGCTTCGTTCGGGTATTAACTGGTTAATTAGGGTTAGTCTGGGTTAGTTTTTGTTAGTCTGGGTTGGTTTTGCTTAGTATGAGTTGGTGAAAACACAAGCGCGCGTAGCACGCTTGTCTCTTTACTTTGCTTAATTAGGGTTAGTCTGGGTTAGTTTTGGTTAGATTCAATTAGTTTGGGTTGGTTTTGCTTAGTTTGGGTAATGAAGACACAGTGAGATCATTGGGGGCGAAGGAAAAATTATAGAAATTGACGAGGCGAGAATTGAGAAAAGAAAATATAATCGGGGACTATACAAAGCGATTCCACGTTTTTTGGAAAAATGCAGCGGCGCTTTACCCATTAGTGCTTCATCCATTTCCATGTAAGTAATTTCAATAATTGATATTCCATGCACCTGCCCTGGGACATTTACCTACTTGAAAATCAAGAATGTTAGTCAAGTGTGACAACATTGCAAGTAAATTTTCATCATTAACGTCAAATTGGGAGAGGTCGCGTTTAAATGTCTTCCTAAATGGCCTCATTTATGATTTTTAGTTTTCAATTTTTGGCGTCAAAAGTGATTTGCGCAATATGTAACGTGTCACAAAACACTTCTAATACTGTCTTCTACACGTCACATTAAAAATTTTTGCAAAATTCGAAAAGTGCTCAAAGTAAATATTTACCAAAATATTTTCTGATTATGTATATGTATTAAATTACAACAATGTTAGTTACCTTTCCAAGTATATATAGATACTAAAATGTAATATGTCAATGACTGCAGCTGCTTTGCTCACAAGCATACTGATTATAAGCTTTGATACTTGTTTTCATTTCCTCCATTGTACCTATATGCCCTCTTTGTATGAGACCATCTCTTTGTATGGTCTAAATACATTACAATCTGGGTGGAAATTCTGTCAGAACAGTCTTCGTTTGATATTATATGGATCTAGGTATGACCAAGACATATTTTTTCAAGATATCCATCTTTATCTCTCGCCTCAAGCACTAAAGAATATAAGATTATATCCACTTTGTACCTGCAAATCAGAAAAAAAAAACAGTACTATTAGTAGACTTAATAGTATTAAATCTGAAAACAAATCTATAATCTATACATTAGAAATGAAATGAACTTACCAAAACAGTCTTAAATTATTCTCGATGTAATAGTATTTCCTTGAGTCCTATTTCTCGGAGAATACTTGATCACACTAAATAAATATGTCTAGAAAGTAACTAGACTAAAAATATTCATAAATAATGCAAATTCCGGGAGAAATCGTTGAAATTAAACACCTTACACGTCTTGACAAAATGTAAACATCGTTGTTTTTTTACCGCTAACCTCTAAAAGTTAAACTGTCACGTCGCGTGGGCGGACCCATCACCCGATTGGCCAGGATCCGGTGAGTTTTAGTGGCGTTTAGTGGAGAGTGGTGCATGTATGACGTCATATTCTATTTATTTTTTAGTTGAACATTTCAACACAGTGCCATCTTTCCTCCAACAGCTTAACTCTTCGATATACAATTGATTTTACGTTTACAGTAACCTTTTTTTAAGCTACATTTCAGCGACACGGAAAAACACGGAAATTTTGAGGACTCTGTTACGGATTTTTCTGATTTATGGTTGGCAACACTGGTCAATACCTTAGGAGGTATTGCGGCAGGCTGTAGTGCCTTTAAAACAATGTAAGATCACCAAAGCCACTGTAAGATCGCCTTGTTTTCGGGGCCATCTCTTTGTTCATGGCGTAAGTGGGGGTAAAATTTTAAGCTTTTAATAAACGGCGAATCGCAAACCTTTTTTTGGAAGTATCCGAGTACTGGGCTTGTGAGCGCATCATAAATACATATCTGAATAATACATGTCTTTATGGTCCAAGGAATCGCTTGCAGCGGGTTTCGTGGTGCAGTGGTTAGATGCTGTGTTTGTGACACGGCGGTCCGGCTTCGAGTCCAACGGCAAGACCTGTTTTTTGCATGAAGTGAAAAAAATACAGATGTAAACATTGTGATGCGCGCGCAAGCCCAGGACTCGTTAGGCGGGAGGACTCGGCGGATGGTTCCAAAATAGCGAACCTAATGGCGAATCAGAAGATATATTTTGCTAGTCCCGCCATCTTCAGGTTTTAACATAATCTACATCAAAATCTGATAATTTTGGCTTAGCTATCACATAATTTCATTTCATGCCAGCGGCAACACTGCTGACAACAACACTGAATCCAAGGTCTAGTCGTTGGTCCCATACCCAAATGAAAATGATACGAAATAGTTTAAACAAAATTTTCAGGACTCTAGTTATTAACAATGAATATTCTAAATTAATTCCTGCTAGAACATTATTCACAAATAATTCATTATTTCGAGATGTTATTGATAGAAAAGAAATGCTCAAGTCCCTTCCTGCGACTGATGAAGGTACTGCTGGAGAAAGAAATACAGCTCTCGATTCAATAATACTTGATAAAATGCAAATTTTCCCTACGTCTGATTCTGTAAATAAGCTTTTTAGTGGTGTTCGATTTAAAGATCTTTCAATTATCAATATTCGAGTGACACATAATAACACAATCCTCAGCTTTACTGATGCAAAAGGTGTGCCAAAACTGATCCGGTCTTGTGGAGTTGAAGGGTTCAAAAATACTAGGAAAGGAACGAATATTGCTGCTCAAACAACTGCAATATCTTTTGGAACAAAGACTTTAGAAAGGGGTATAAAAACTGTAAGTATGTATCCTGGCAGCAAGAGTATGCTAAATCTTGAAGCTGCAATTTATAGATTGACATAACATAGCATAAGCATAAATTACCGAATGCTTCATTTGTAAAATTGTAAATGAGTTTGTGTTATGTTGGGCATGAGTGTAGTACTGTAGTATCATAGTCCTATGAAATGAAATGATTTATTGTTACAGAATAAAACTTAAAAGTATAGTACAGAATAAAGCTTAAAAATATAGCATTTAAAAAAGAAATACATTACATAGAATAAACACATTACCGAATGCTGTACCTACATTCCAATAATTAAAATGCACATATAAACATTAACAAGTGATTAATCTAGATTTCGAATATGTAGTGGTAGTTTGTTGTAAAATTTCAGACCATAAAAATTTACCCCATTAATTGATCTATTTAATCTTATATGATTTGTGTCAATGTCATGCCTATTGCGTGTTAGTTATGTATGATTGTCAGAGTGGACAGTGAAATTCTGTATTTTTGTTTTTACATACATAAGGCATTCAAGAATAAAAAGGGAGCTAAGAGTGGAGATTTTATGGGTGGTAAATAGTGGATTGCATTGATTGCAATGATTTGTAGATGATTTTACCCGGGAGGTTGCACGGTCAGCTGCTTTTTTCAACCTGAAGATTAAAAACTGATTGCCACAGTGACCCCAGACAACATTTCCATATTGTAGGTGCCTGTGAAAGAATGCAAAATATGCCATTCGTACCATATCTAAGCTTACATTTTTCTTTAATTGTCTCAGTAGGTAGAGATTTGTAGATAATTTTTTTGAGAGGCTTTCAAGGTGGGGGCATCAAGTGAGCCTAAAGTCTATATAAAAGCCTAAAAGCTTCACTGGTACTGTAGAGTCAGTACCAGGCTTTAAAGAAACTATTAAATGAGTTTTATCCTTGTTAAGTTTTGACCTATTAGCTGTGAACCACTTTCCTGCAGTTTGCTGTATGTCTTGCATTAGAAAATCGAGCGAAGCTTTATGGTCTGATATGGTGATTAGAGATGTATCATGTGCAAAGAGGCAGGTTTAGTTCTGTATGTTAATTTTAGTAATGAGTGACTTTGTTCGGTCTATTGACTATATTTAAAAAATAAATTAACTTATTGTGTATTTTCTGTATCTGTATCTGGACAATAAAGCACAGTTTTGAATTGAATTGAAATTTACAAATAATAAACAGGTAACAGGAAAAACATATTTTTCGCTACACGATTTATTGAATGATACATAATAATTTACATATAAACCTTGATGTAAACTATACGATATTTATTCTATTCAGATAATTGTTCAAATTCAATTTGATGCATCTTCCGGCCTTCCGATATCTTCATATCTTCCCCCTTTGTATATCATCATTAATTGTCTCCCTTAATTCATCTCTAACAACAGCTGATAGATTTCCAAAATGTTTGAGTAGCCATGTCTTCATACCTTCAATGTTAATCACCTTGAGATGGGTTACTTCATATTTTAAATTTATGAACAAGTCACAAAGTTGTATCACATCATATTTGGCTCTGCCACCCTCATTCAACAAACTCACAATATCATTCATTTTATATAAAATAAAAGGGATATCTTGAAACACTAAAATGCTTTTCTTTTTGAAGTAATCTTAGGCAGACGATTATAGCTCGGAAAATGTATTTATACATGTAATGTAATAAATAAATAAATAAATAGTTTATTAACGGACCAGCCATTGTAGATTTACAAAATAAAAAACCAGATACAGAAAGAAAGATACAGACAATGTTATTTTAAAAGAAAGAAATTCGCCAGTTTTCTCTTTAATGAGCATAACGAGTCATGGAAAAAGTCCAGCTGTACAACTGCACCAATATTATTCGCTTCACTACAAAACCTTGTTAGAGCAGATGACATACCATAGTTCGTTCTGTGAAAGGGTATATGGAAAAGAGTAAGCTGTCTTAGAGCTCTTTGTGGAACGTGTAGGGAAATTTCGCGTAACAATTCAGCACAGTTAATATGTGAGTTTAGAATTTTATATAGGGTGCATATGTCTAAGAGAAGACGTCGATTTTCCAAAGAAGGCATATTTAAAAGTTTCAAAATTTCAGCGCTAACTATGTCCTCTGCCCTAATGCCAAGCTTATAACCTATCAATTTTACAAACTTTCTTTGCACACGTTCAATCCTATTAATATTTTTCTTATAGAATGGGGACCAAACAGGACAAGCGTACTCTAACACAGATCTGACATATGAACAATACAACACCCTGAAGCAATCTATATTCTTAAAGTCGCATAATGATCTTCGAATAAATCCCAGCAACTTCAAAGCCCTATTGGTAATATGCTCAATATGCGTATTAAAATTTAAATTCTTGTCAAACCATACTCCTAGATCTTTTATAGTTTTGACTCTCTCTAATTCTGTATCATCAATTTTATAATTATACATTATAATATTTATTATTTTACAAAACTGCATTACCTTACATTTACCAATATTAAGCTCCATTCCATTCATCCTACTCCACTCGCTCAAGCCATCCAAATCCTGCTGTAACTTCACACAATCATCCACCGATTTAATATCCCTATACAATTTAAAATCATCAGCATACAATAAAAACTTAGAGTTTCTAATATAATTTGAAATATCATTAATAAATAAATTAAAAAGGAGAGGTGCCAGGTGAGAGCCCTGTGGAACCCCAGATGTGACCAACACTTCCTTTGAAGAATAATTTTTGATTTTTACAATTTGCCTTCGATTAGATAAATAGCTCGTAAACCATTTCAACATGTTTCCATAAATTCCATATCCTTCCAGCTTTCCTATCAATAGATTATGATTCACCTTATCGACCTTATCGAATGAAGCATTCCTATATACTTAAAACTCCTACTGTACCAATTACCTCCGTTACAACTTTTACCAGTCAGTTAGTAATCATCTTAAAAATCCTCAAAATGCCAACATTTCAAATATTTAAATGGCTCAAATGGGAAATATATGAATAAGATGAGTTTTGACTCATAGCCTTCGTCATCCGTCAGATCTTCAGCGACGAAACTCGAAATATAACTATATCTATAGACGCTTGTATTTATTTGAAAAATATTATTTTAGAAAGTTGAGTAAATGTAGAGAAATACCCTACTGGACGTTGAATAACGTCAATAAGTCTGAAAGTAAATATTATTATTCTGCTTTCGATGCCATAATGGGTAATTACATCATTGGTTTCATGTCCTCGGTTCACCTGCACTATCATAGCCATAGGTAAAGTCAGCGAAAAATGGAACAAAAACGTATATTTACTATTAATCGCATTTGCTTTCTGATATGTTTTGGTATATAATACGCAATAGGTAATATTTGACATAATAAAAAAAATCTACTCAATCAATCAATCAACATTTATGTTTTCTTTCAGTATCTACATATCACTCTGGGTACTACATAACATGTTATTTTTAAGCATGTGGCGGATTTTAATCCCCACGCTGTTTCTGCAGCATGAGATCCGCTTGTCGCAACACCTATCTGGAGGGGGCGAGGTGCATGCTCTGTTATTCCACACTAAATTAGTGATGCTACTTTTACTTTGTATTTTACATGGGATTTATCCCTTCAAAATCCCTGCCAATTAGTGATAACATTTTGTTATTGTGTGGTTTACTTATTCTTGCATGCTTTTGGTTTGCTCTATTTTAGTATGTAGGGAAAAGATTAAGAAAAAACCCTACACTCGATTTTATGGTTAGGACGTTATTTACAAAACGAGTATTATGTACACTATGTACAATATTTACAACATTTAAACATTTATACTATAATACATATTTTCAAACTATGTACAATATTATCTGTTTGATTTGCGGTATGTGATGACACAAATCTACATCCAGTTGTTTTGGGATTGCTAGCACCAGGTGCTAAATACAAGGTATTTGGGTTACGGGTTAGACAAAGAAAAACTAATAATAATTGCCTGATATCTACATACACATTGCATTTGCAAACACTTATATGAAGGATAGGAGAATCGATTTTATTAACAAACACATAGCTAGATAAATGGTGAGAGTTTTATTTATAATTACGCATAGTTTGTTCAGAGCAGATATAATATTTCGTCATAATGACGTAACATTTCAGTTAGTTTGAACAAACATTACCTATAAATATATTTGGTTATTTTTTCTAAAGAAAAAAACTTAAAAAATACATTTTGGGCGTGCCACCCCGAAAATGTTTCGTCTTCGGCGCTATTCAGGCATGCGCCTCTCTCCACCTAGATTTGACCCACTTTCTAATAAACCCACGAGCCGCGCCTGGTAGAGGTGCAGCTATATTTGCAAATCCTTCGACAAATCTTCTATAAAAAGTACATGCTCCACAGTTCGTGTACTTACGTCTGGAGACTATCCCATAACTCTCAGCAGCATGCCTAGATTCACTTTTCGCAGGCCCTTCGCTCGCTCCGCTCGCTACAGGGGCTCAAGAAAAGGAAACTAACCAGGTGCTAACCCAAGACATACTCAAAATCAAGAAAAAAACTGTTTAGAAATCTAACCTTAAAACTTTCGCGGACAAAGCGGCATATGCCGCACCAAGTGCAGGGACAAAGCGGAATATGCCGTCTTAATATAAAATTTCCTGCTGCATCAATGCGGCGTTCGCCGCGCTGATTATATGGGTTTTTCAATACCTACAAAGTTTATGTCCTAGAAGACATTGAAAAATGTAGAAGAATGTCCCTGCTAAAGTTTTGATATTAGATCACCTGATTGTAAGTTCCTTAGATATTGTCATGCGTTTTTGGCAGTCCCCATTTTTCGTTCATGTCCGCGAACGTGTTAAAAAAAATAAAAAGAAACCGATGGGGTTTGAACTCGGATTGTCGTAGTGAAGGCTAACCATGCCAACCTCTAGACCATCAGAGGCATACAAATGATTTGTTACGTCATGAAGTACATGAAAACAGCTGACTGCTGAGAGTTATGGGATAGTCGCCAGACATAGATAGTTCGTGTTTGTCACAAGGACGAGGCCAGTTTTTGATTGCTGTAATCTTTCGTCGGTCGGTTTGGATTTCCTCTGATGACACGACGTGCCCGAGAAATTCAACTTTTTGTTTAAAAAGACAACATTTCTTTGCATTCAGTAAGACTTGATTCCAGTAAAAACTTCATGCAGGTTTTGTAGGTGGTCTTCGAAAGTTTTTCCCATTATCATTAAGATAGACCAAGCATGTCTTTCAAGTGAGGTTTCGTAGAACAACTTCCATAAGACGCTCAAAATTAGAGGGGGCATTGCATAGTTCGAAGGGCATAAGTTTAAACTGATATAAACCACTTCCGGTAGAGAAGGCAGCCTTTTAAATCGAGTGTTGAGAACCAATGAGAACCTGCTAATGTCGTCAACCTGTCGTCAATTCTGGGAAGTGGATAGCTATCCTTCTTGGTGACGTTATTGAGCCTTCTATAGTTTACGCAGAATCTGGTAGTCTTATCCTTCTTGGTGTCTAAGACGACAGGAGATGACCATGGGCTTAATAACTCTTCAATAATTTAATCGTCAAGCATTTTATCCACTAATGTGGTGACCTCTTGCTGATTCATCACTGGTAACCTTCGACGATGCTGCCGTATGGGGTGAGCACTCCCAGTATCGATTTTATGTTTTATGATGTTCGTTCTTCCAGTATTGCTATTTTCTATTTCAAAGGCTGTGCTCTACTGTTTGATAAATTGCGTAGCTTTCTTCAGTTCTTCGGAAGACAGATGATGCCACTACTTCTGGAAATTCTTTATCGGTATTTCGCCGTCGGTTTTGACTAGTGCTTTGTCTACGAGGTGTTTGCAAGGCTAATCGTGGTGTTGGATAAGTACGATGCAGCCTCCAAAATCTTTCTCCAATATCCCAAAAATTATCTGTTCGGTATTTCCGCTTATTCTGACAGTACTACTTTAGTCGGTGTGCCAGTGGCGGCTTGTGAGGTTTTAAATAGGTAGTGCGCAATGTACGCATAGGGGGATGCCCGCTGCAGGCGCCGGCTGAGGCTGAAAGTTTTGGGGGTGCCGCGCCCATTTTTTACCCAAAACTCGTTAAAATCGTTTAAAAAACATGAATTCGGCGCCCTCTTGAATGGTAATTGTTGCGCACTAAAAGAAATTGATAAGTAGGTACTTATCGATTCCAGAAGAGTAAACCATTAAAACAGTTTATTGTCACTACAAATCAATAAAGTTCAAAAAAAAATCAGGAGAAGTTCGAAAACGTTAAAAAATATTCTACTAAAACAGAGTTTTATCCACAATACCGAAACAGAATATTTGCACTCGTCGCGCGTTTCGCTAACCATGTTAGCATCATCAGGAGATGATTAAATTTTTAATCATCTCCTGATGATGCTAACATGGTTAGCGAAACGCGCGTCGAGTGTAAATATTCTGTTTCGGTATTGTGGATAAAACTCTGTTTTAGTGCATGTTGCCGAAGGTTCCAAACCCCAACGTAGTTAAAAAATATATCGGTTTAATGGCAAAAAAGTGTAATTGTACATCTTTTTGTCGATGGTTAGCCCTTCGACTTTGCCGTTTCCTAGCTTTAAAGTGAAATTCCATTCGCCATAAGATTTCGGGGGTTAAAATGTCTGTTGGCACATGTTTGGTCTAATTTTAAAACTGGCATCGGTCACCCTAACCTCTTTATTTCAATCTTTTTATTCAGATCCAATAAAGAAAAGTTATTTTTAATAATATTGTCAACTGAATTTATGCCCCCACAGCAATTGTCAGAACCCGAACTACTAGCCATGACAGTAGAATAATAGT
>MU184660.1:81073-109080 GCA_016904865.1 Pissodes strobi | reverse complement strand
CCGCCCCTGCGGTGTGCCATCGTCTGTTTTGATGAGGATGAACTATTTGGTGCCAAACTTCAGAAGGTTAAGTTTATTGTCAAAAGAGAATCCATGTTGATCGATGAAGTCCATCCCCCCCCCCCCCAGAATAAATTCGTCTTCTATGTCGGCTACTAACCTGTGTGGTGCAATTTAATTCTTCCAAGTTGAAGTTCAATATCCATTTCCCGAAGTACTTGAGCTGTCTCATCGGTAACCGTACGTAAAACTACATTCTTTGAGATGGGTAGAACTTCTACTCTATTTACTCTGTTGGACCTTATCAAAAAAACCGCCGCACCAGTGTCGACAGTAATTGTCATGGCTCTTCCGTTGATCTTTCCTTTAATAGTTAGACTGTCGGCGGCTTTCCCTAGGCTTTTTATGGAGATGATCCCGGGGGGCTTTATCTTCCTTAGCCAACACCCGGCCCGCAATGTTGACTAATTGAAGTTTTTCTGATTTGACTTTGAGGCCCTAGCGTCTTTGGATGGAGATCTAGACCGTATTTGTAACATGTCTACGGACTGACTCATAACTCTGAGCGGAGTAATGTGGGTTGCCTAAATTCACTTTTCGCGTGGCCGTCCGCTCGCTTCGCTCGCTACGGGGGCTCAAGAAAAGGAAACTAACCCGGTGCTAACCCAAACTAACCCAAGACATACCCAAAATCAAGAAAAAACTGTTTAGAAACATAAACTTAAAAAAATAAAAATAAAACTACGGGGATTGAACCCGGGTCGCCGGCGCCGAAGTGAAGGCTAACCATGCAGACCTCTAGACCATCAGGGGATATACAAACGACTGGTTGTATCGCGAAGTACATGAAAACAGTTGACAGCTCAAGTTATGGGTCAGTCTCTAGACATACATGTACTCGGCATTCTCTTTGAAATGCCCAGTTGGTGGTTGGCTCCCGGAATCTCCCCATGGCCTAAAGAACTTCCGGCAATTTCTTCAAAATTTCGCCCATCTCAGTTAATTCACAGCTGTTTGTCGGCTTTTCTTCCCGGATGGATATGATCCTGACTTTTGGCTTAGAGATGTTACAGGCCGCCTCGATTTCTAGAGCTCTACCCAAAGCTTAACTGCTGTTATGAAATTTGGCTAGACATAGCATCTTTGGAGTTTCTGGATATTTTTTATGGCAGTGGCATACACACTAAAGGAAGGTCCTATGGCGCTCGACGAGCGGTGTGTGTGCGAAGATGTTGATTGACACGGTTCTTGAATAGTTGTTGTAGGTTGTAATTAGGGGGAAACAGATGTCCTAGGAGTGAGTTCCACAGTGATGCAGTGCGTCAGACAAAGGAGTTCTTGTAAGGCGATGTTCTAGATATTTCCAGTTGTACGACGAACTGGTGCGCTATTGCCGTCTGTCGTGACTGTCTGACGGGCGTTTCCAGGGGCGGGATGAGGCGGGTCAACTACGAGTCGCCGACGAGACGCACAGCTCTCCTCTGAATGGAATCCAGCAGCTTTAAGGTGTGCTTTGGTGCGGCACCCCAAATGTATGAGCAATATTCTAAGCACGGTCTTATTTGCGCTTTGTAGAGCAAGAGCAACTGCTGGCTGATTGGGTCTTTGCTGCATTGAACTGAGCCAAATTTCTGTCGGCCCAAGTTTGAGCTTTCTTAATTAATTACTGTAATCTGCTCCTGTCTGCGGTCATAAGTCTCAGTCGCTGGTAAACGTTTTTTTAATCTAAAGTGGGAGACAAGGGTACTCTCAATAAGCAAAACTGTGAACAGGATTATTAGTTTCGGTCAGCAGATCATTAATATAGATGAGGAACAGAGTTGTTGAAAGTATTGCGCCCTGAGGCGCACCCGCATTAATGGTGAATGTGTCTGAGATGTGTTCATCAACTGCAAGGTGCAGAGATTGGTTCGGTTCTTAGGGTAAGTGGCAAGCCAGCTGCAGAGAGAGACTGGCAGTACGAAAGACGGCAGTTTGTTAAGCAGCCCGTCATGCCAAACTCTGTCGACTGTCTTCGAAATATCCATCGCAATCGCTCGAGGCTCTCCGTAGTTCTCAGTTGCCCTACTCCATATATGAGTGACAGGCCAATATATCTCCTGTCGATCTCTCGTTGCGAAAGCCATATTGATTATCGCTGATTATTCTGTTGTTCTCGAGATACTTGGGTAGTTGCTGATTGACTACACGTTCCATGACTTTGGAGATTATTGGAAGCATCGCAATTGTGCGATAGTATGAAGGCGTGGTTTTCTTGCCTTTTTTGGAACAGGTTGCACTCTAGCGACTTTCCAAGAAGATGGGTAAATCCGTTTTCCGTAAGACAGAGAAAAAGCCTGAAAAAACTGGTGTTAATTCATTGGCGCAGTTCTTTAACACGATGGCAGGTATTTCATCTGGTCCTGATGCCTTTTGCATATCTAGTTCTTTAAGGATTTTACGAAAATCACGGTGGTGAAACTTGACTTCTGCCATGGTAGTGTTGATGTTCGATATGGTGGGGAGAGCCTTGCCTTGGAAGACGTCTACGGTAGAGTGCGATGAAAACATTTTGGCGAGCATGTTTGCTTTTTTCCTTGGCCGTAGTCGCCGTGATGCCACGTTGGTCTGACAAAGGTGGGAGAGACCTTTTTGTGAAGCTATTACTTACTGCCTTTGCTACCGACCAGAAATTCCTGGAGCCACTGAGGCATTGCTAAAGTTTATTCCTGATCCTTTGATTGTGTTTGTCCATAGTTTCGTCGATCACACCTTTGCATTCGTTTCTCGCTTCGAGAAAATAATTGCGATTTTCAGCGGTTCCGACTCTGCATCTTCTGTCGAACTAGGGCTTTCCTTTTGATGGTAATTTGATGGAATTTGGGATGTATGCTTCCATTCCTGAGGAGATTACTTGCGTGATCTCTTCGCAGCAGACTGAGGGGTCGTCAGTGTCAAAGCAGGCGTCAAGCCAAGGAAAATCTAAGTAGAACTGTCTTATAATCTCTGATACCATCCACGAAAAATTTGGCAGCAAGTTCCTCTTGAAATTCTTCTGTTGCTACCGGGTAGGCCAATTGAATGAGACGTCTAACGTCGGCCTCAAACTCTTGCAGGTTTTCACCAGGCTTCTGATGTAGGGACTTTAACTTGTGCCTGAAACAGTGGCCATCTGTGTTAGTCTCCAAATCGTCTCTCCAGGGCAGCTACAAGCTACAAGTATGTCATATTTCCCTTGTTGGCTGATGGGAATGGGGTAGTAGTTCCAGGGCAGATCCACGAAGCGCTACCACTAGTGATGTAGCCATTTCTTCGTTATTCCAGCCATTGGCAACAATTGGGTGTTTTTGATGTGTAAAGAGCTTACGCAGCGGTATGAGGGTAATTCTCAGCAAATGGGACGGTAATGTGCAAGTGGATGGGGACGGAAATGTACAAGCGGCTGTGACATCATAACCATGTACAGTGATTTTACGAGGGCTGCTCAAATATTTGTGCATGTCGATATAGGATATGTTTACACATCAGTGTCTCGAGTGCTAGCACACTCGCTCAAATATTTAAATAACCCATAATATTCATATATTTTTAAAGTGTACAATCGGGTTTGAAGATTTTGTAATGATCGCGTGTTTTTTAAAAAAGATAATGGGTTTGACATGTTATTCAAGCCAGATTTTAGGGGTCCGCAATTTCGTGGAAACTGGGGACCTCTTTAGAAGATTTTAAAGTGCGAATATTACATACATTCCTTTTATGTTGTCTATAACAAGTCTAATACTTCAGGCAAAAAGCCATTTTGGTTTAAGTTAGGTTAGTACTTTAGTGTAATAATTGTATTATGTAATTATGCAAGTAAATAAATTAATAAAATAATTATTAAATTGGGCAGAACACATAATAATAGTGTGACGACGGAAATGGCAAGTATCCATACAAATAGTATGCTAGGCTAGAAAATAAATTAAGATCGCCAACGAACTATATTTTCAAAATATCCAAATTAAGATCGCCAACGAACTATATTTTCAAAGTATCCTATGAAAACTCGTAATGTACAAAAAGATAGTTGGCATATTATAAACAAATTACAAGAGGAAATAGCCTACGTACTTCGTCATTAACTTTACAGTTTTAAGGCCACTTTACATTCATTTTTATAGAATGTTACAGAAACCAATCAACCTAGGGAATAAATAGAATCTTTTTTTTTCTTGGAAGGTCTTAGAACATGTTAATCATGAAATTTGTTCATTTACCTACTGTTACTTTTTTTTAACTTACTTTACACAATTGTGGAATAATATCATTTCAGAATGTTATGATTCTGAAATGATATTATTCCACAATTGTGTAAAGTAAGATTAAAAAAAAGTAACAGTAAATGAACAAATTTGTTTGATAAAACCTTCCAAGAAATAAACGATCCAATTTATTCCCTAGATTGGTTGGTTTCTGTAACATTCTTTAAAAATGAATGTGAACTGGCCTTGAAACTGTAAAGTTATTGACAAAGTACGCCTATAATTTCTTAGAAAATACTAATGGAATTTATTAAACTCTGCCCCTTTATTAATGCACATGGTGACTGTATAAAGTATCTTCCATATATACTCACTATTAATATAAATACATAAACCAAATTATAATTTTATTATTGTAACTAATTGTATGAAATGTAAAAGTTCATAGTTCCTGAATCATTTAACATTGATCTATCATATGAATTGAATTTTTAACATTAGTCAATCTTTTTAGGTTCGAATACGAGTTCGTGGGTTGGGTCCAGGCAGAATGTCGGCTATAAAAGGTTTACAGATGGCTGGACTTAACATTGTTTCCATAACTGACAATACAAGGGTGTCGTGGACTCCTCCAAGACCCAGAAAGCAAAGGAAATTGTGAATGTAAATAATAGAAATCTATCTGTGTTACGATTTTGCTGTTTTGAGAAAATACATTTTGCCATTGACATTTGAAATGGTTTTAGTTACAATGAGGTTATATTTTATTTCAATTGTAATTTTCCATTGGTGCATTTAGTGTTTAATGACATAAGTAACTGAATCTAAGTTCTACATCATGGGACAAGAAATATTTATACAGCGTGCGTTTTAATAAAGTTTTGTTATAGTTGATTTAAAAAAACGGTTGGTTATAAAATTTTAAATCAAATTGTTTAAGAAATATATTTGAAACTTAAGAAAATCGTATCGGTTGGGTTTTGAAACTTCGGCACAATGCACTATAATACAGTTCTATCCACAATACCAATTTTTGTATTTGATGAGCGTTTAGCTAACTGTGTTAGCATCATCGGGAAATGAATAAAACTGATTTAATCATTTCCTGATGATGCTGTAATGGTTAGCGAAACAGGCGTTGAGTGTAAAAATTCTGTTTCGGTATTGTGGATAAAACTGTGTTGTAGCAAGAAAGTCGTAGTAATTTTAGTAACACAAATTAAAATTAAACGTTTATGTTATTTAAGAATCGTGCGGGATAAGTCCGCAATAAAAAATATGCATTGTTTACTATTTAGAATTTAAAAATAACTCTTCACTTTTAAAATATAATTTTTATAACTTTTCCAAAAATTTTAAAAAAAATCTGATATAGAGGGAACACATTTTCTTAATAATATATCTGGAAATGTTAATAAATAAATACCTTGGTGATTGCCAAGGTGTTTGCCACTTCGAAAACAGTTGAATTTAGCTATTTAGGATATGGTATATCAAATATACTTAGAATATTTTGCAGAATTCAAAAATTCATTAAAATAGAGAGTAAACTGTTAAAAAAAATAAATCCTGTCATGTTACACTTTTTTGGGACACCCTATATGTTTGAAAATAATTTTCTAAAATACGCCATTATGAATATATTCGGTTGGCACTAGAACGAAGTTTTTAACTTAGTGATTTAGGAACTATAGAAACCCGATGTACTATTGCAGTCACCCTGTATATACAAGGTGACTGAACGTATCTCTCTGAAAATTTGGTTGGTTACATAAATGGATATGTTCTTCCTTGCTAAAATATTTTCGACAATGCGGTGTTGCTGCTTCTACTATGAAGTAGTAGCAACTGTGATATATTAAATAGAACACCAGGTATATATTATTTTTAAAATCTCTATTAATTTCTTAACAACTTAACATGTTTCTATAACTATTTATTACCGTTTAATTTCCCTTTTTTGGAAAACATGATATGCTGATATTTTTGAAATAATTTTTATCTCTATTCTCTAAAACGTAGTTCGAGCCCAGAAGCGGATCAAGCAACACCTAAAAATATCATATGCGGTTCTGGCGAAAGGTCGTAAAGACAGATACGTTCAAAACGAACATATTGACACCCGGAATATCACAATCTTTGTTTGGGACACGTTCCGAATAACACCAGGGGGCCAATTCTTGATTTCATGTGAAAACATTCTCATGGGATAAGTTTCTCGTGTCAAAGTTCACATGTGAAACCCGATCAGGTTCAAATCGGTATTCTTGACTTTTCTGAATTACGACACGAAAATATTTTAGGCAGGAACGTATGTCGGATTTTATCTGAGAACAATAAAATTTCAAACCAATGAGAATTGGCGATTTGACATGAATACTTAATTCGTGTTTATGTTAGTATTGGGGCTTTTAACAAAAGCAGTGTTGCCATATAGCGGTTTTTTTTCAATTTAGCGGTTAAAAGCTTCATTTAGCGGCTTGGCGTTTTTTTAGCGGTTTTAATTTTTGACAAAATTAAACTAAAATTGACAAAAAAAAATCATTGTTTAAACTTAAATATCCCCGAATTCGCGTTTGTATGAACTATCCTTAAGGCTGATGTTCCTCCCTGTTGTTAGAGATGCGAAATACCCTTCCTCTGCGATACCGTCCCAAACAATACCGCTACAAAATACCGCGACAAAATACCCTCTACGCCTATTCAGAATTTTATAACTGGCACCGGGAGCCTCCGTTGCGTTGTTACCATGCTAGGCGCCTTCGCGCCGCTGCTGCTGGCCTCTGGTATTTCCCGGAACACATATTAAAGTGTTTGGTATCTTGAGGGTTTAGAACTGGAACAAAGTAAATGTAAATAAGGGACAGTGATTGATGATATTCATATTCAATTGATTTGAGTTTAATTTATTTTGTGTTTTGGTTGTGTGTATGCATGTGTTAATAAATATTATATTATTATTATCGTCCCTGGCAGCCAATAATTTAGAATTGAAGTTCCTCAATAAAAATTGATTTTTATCAGCTAGTGACTTGATAGCTAAATTGTGTAAAGTAAACTTTTTGCAATTCTTCGAGAATTGATTTTAAATAATTTTACAAACGGGTGACAAATAAAATATTGTTGGCGTTTACTGTGGGTGATAATGAAATTATTAAATTACTCTTAGAAATGGCAATAATGATTAAGAGCAAAAAATTAATCCTTGATAAAAGAATACCTATGCATTCGTCTATGTTTCTAATAACAAGTAGGTACCCACCTCAATTATTGTAATGCGGCTATTGAAAACTTCTATAGCGCCGTTAAGGGAGTGGGAGCGATTTGAGACGAGATGAAACGGAAAAGGTGATACGAATGAAAATATATATACCTATAGGATGTAGCCTGCGATAGAACAGTTCTGGTCACATATTTTGAGGCGAGAAAATTAAATGTTATTTTTACTTAATGAGTAAATTTAAAATTGTAAAAAAACTCCAAGGTATTATGCCATGCTAAACCGCATAACTAATAATAATAATAATATAATAGATGCTTTATTGTCAAAAAATTTTCCAATTTGTAGACAAAGCTAGAGTACAAAATATACAAAACACATAAAAACACAAATAGAAATATACAATAAAAAGAAAAACCTAACTATACAAAACTTTATACAATTGTGCAAATTGTACGAGGTCAAAATATAATTTAAAATGTTAAATATCAAGAGCTAGAGTACAAAACATATAAAAACACAAATAGAAATATACAATAAAAAGAAAAAGAAAAACCTAACTATACAAAACTATACAATTGTACAAATTGTACGTGGTCAAAATATGTAAAATATTAAATATCAAAATATTTAACATCAAATCCTAAACACCAAGCATTAAACATGAAATCATTAAACCAGTGTGTAAGATGCTCAAAATTAAGTATTAATTAAGAAAAAAGTCGTTGACTGCGTATAAGGCTCTCTCCAGTAAGAATAATCTCAAAGCTCTGCGAAATGCGGAAAAGGATGTTATTGACTTCAGTTCAAATGGTAGCTTATTGTGCATTTTTTTTTGCATTGTACTATATAGAGCTTTTAACTAACTCTGAGCGTGGGGTTGGCAGATAAAGATCATGCTCCGTATTCCTAAGTGGATAGTTGTGAAATGGTCTATCTGGAATGGCAGATACGTGCTTGCGGATTAAGCAAACCGATTCAAATATGAATAAGGAAGGAAGAGTTAATATTTTAAATCTTTTAAAGAAATCCTGGCAGTGAGTTCTACTGTTTAGTCCCAGTGAATATCGAACAGCTCTCTTTTGTAGTTTGAAAATACGCTCAAATTGAGTCGCACAATACGTACCCCAGAATGGAAGGGCGTATCGGAGGTGCGACTCAAAAAGGGCATAATAGACTGTTCTAGCAATTGACACGCTAAGTTCCCTGGAAACAGTTCTTAACGCAAAACAGGCAGAACTTAATTTTTTTGATAAGACATCGATGTGTAAGTCCCACTTCAAATGGCACTCTGCTTTGAACCGTCGATCGAAGCAGACTGGATTTTGCGGGGTCTCCAGATAAATCCAGCCCGCCCGCGTTTCTACCCGAAACTCGTGTTTTGTACACTTATAGTTAATGTGCTTATTTTCTATGCTCTAGCTCGGGTTTGTTGTCAAGCCCTAGTAATAGAGTAAGAATCTCAAACGTTTTTAGTTCCCGGGGACGGACCCCCGGTTTTACACACCGAAATGTCACATTCAAATGCGTCCTTTAAATCCGATGAAGTGCACTCCTTTGCAATGTCCTCGACGGGAGATGAAGCATCCTCTATCTCACGGGATTCAAAACGCAGCGAACGTGAAAAATCATTGAAAGAAACCGAAGGCATCGTAGCCGAATTTAAAACCCACCCGCGATGTTACAGTTGTAAGCAATGGCTCGCTGTCTTCGATAACGAAAACGCAGAGCAAAAAGAACTGGAAAATGCCTTTTATCAAGGCCTCAAGCATGTAAGGGATGCCCACTCTAAGGGCATAAAGAAGAAGGTAGAGGCTAGAGTCGACTGTGGCCAAAAAGCCACCACCAGTAAAATCTCTACGCTTGTAAAAGGCAAGAGCGAAACCTCGCCAACCTACTCTAAAAAGATGAAGGTAGAAAAACAACCGAAGGATAAAAAACCGCAAGCCGTCGACGATAACCTTCAAATAACCTTGAAGGCCGCATCGTCAACAGTAAACCAAAACGAGCCCATACCAACGGCCCCGCCGCGCCGCAAGAAGTCGAGACGGCTCCTCCTACAGGCGAAGAGTCGATGGAAACCATGGAATTATCAAGCAAACAGGAAGGTACATTCAAAACTATTCCTTTCAAAAGGAATATAAGAAAGGTGTACCTGGACGCAGGGCAAGACAAAGCCATAAAAACCAGTAATCGTTTCCAGCCCTTAAGTGACTCGGACGACACCGACAATGACAGGGGATCAGAAGCCTCTGCAAGCAACGCGGGTAAAGCGCGACCCAGACGCGTCATCCCAAAGAAGAAGACTCCGCTAAAGACTAAAATCACACCACCGCCATCATAAGGGCGGCCCAGTCAGTCACCACGACTTTGTAGCGACTTTAAAAACAGCTGGTATCAAGGATTACCGGATAAAATATACAAAAAATAGCATCGTGATTTGGTGCGATAAAATAAAGGACTGGACCAACCTAAAACGCATGTTCGATAAGGACAGTGTACAATACCATTCGTATGCTGAAAAGCAAACAAAATCGCATGCCTTCGTCCTAAAGGGGCTCGACGGAGGCATACTACCGGAAGAAGTTCGTAATGCCTTAATCGAAGAATACAACATGACCGTAAAAAATGTTTATCTTATGAAGAAAACTCGTTCCCCAATGTATTTCATAATTACCGACTCTGACATAACCCTAAAGCACTTAAATACTCGCTGCCGTCACCTCATGAATGTAAGCATCTCATGGGACTATCGAAAGACAGAGAAGCCGATAATGCAGTGCAAACGCTGCCAAGGGCCGGGCACGCTCAAACCTACTGTCAACGTGATTACCGGTGCAGTAAATGTGCAGGTAACCATCAAATTACGGAGTGCAATGAAGCTATACTAAAATGTACAAACTGTGGCGGCGAGCATCGTTCGAGAGATGTTGGCTGCCCGGTCTACTTGTTTAAAGTAGGCCAACTGAAACAGCCCCAAACGAGACAACAACAAACACCAAAAAGGATGTACAAACCAGCCCCGCAACCTATCAAACCCGCCTGGAGGAATCCCCTAATCGGAGCCAGAGCTGACCCCAACAATACAGAATACCCACCCCTAAAAACAGACAATGTAAATAGACATAACGTGATAAACGACAGTGTAAATATAGTTAACAAAAATAGAAATGTAAGTAAACAGCCGACGCCTCAAACTAATATAAACGATTTCAATAAACTCCGAGAAGTAACGGAGAAAATAAATTCACTTGTAAATATTTCACAATTGATCTTAGCATTAGAGCATTTCGCAGACCTTCTCATATCCTGTCAATTCCAAACTACCTTAAACTTCTATACCAATGAAATTGAAAACTATGATTTTTAATAGATATGAATATTGCAATGTTCAATGATACAATTTCATTTATTATACCGAAATTACTTATAAAAATCCTGTAAATATGTATTGTATAGCATTAAAATTTTCTCGATGTAAAAGAACCAAGGTTCTTTTATATCGCCAAGTCAATCACAGTATTCATTTACTAGCACTCGTAGAGGAACGGAAACTTGTAAATACCATTGAAAGGCTTAGGCCTAAATAATGTGAATACGAATATGTAGTTAGGTTATACTAGCGTAAGCTGTCTGCCTGCGTGCAGAGCGAGTGTGGAGTGGCTAGCGAGTTTAAAACTCGGCTAGCTTGTAGGAATTCCGCCTCGTAGCATAGTGTTGTTAAATTAACCATTTTTTGTAAAACAGTAATGATCAAATAAAGATGATGCTTGCTTGTTTGCTACTTCAAATGGCTGTCCACAACAAGCCCCAAAAATTTCACAGATTCAACGACGTCGATAGTGGTGTTATTAAGTACAAAAGATGGCAACGTACTTTTATATGACAAAACTTTAGTTATAGAAACGTTGAGGCACAGGAGATTAGAATCACACCATGATTTAATGGTGATTAAGTCACTAGATACAGTTCTATGAAGCGCCGTAATATCCGGTTCGCTCCAAGTGAAACTAGTATCGTCCGCAATAAGACAAACGTTACCGCTAATGTCCAGACAAGCAATGTCGTTGATAAACAGCAGAAACAAAATGGGGCCTAGTACTGAACCCTGGGGTACTCCACAATCTATTGGCCTGCAAGAAGACATCGACGTATCAACCCTCACAAGCTGTCTTCTGTTGTTAAGATACGACTTAAACCATTCGAGAGGCACTCCTCTGAATCCGTAGTACTGCAATTTGTTAATTAAGATATTATGATTTACACAATCGAAAGCTTTAGAGAAATCACAGTAAATGGTTGCTGTAGAGTGATGGTTGTTCAGGTTGGAGTATACATAATTAAAGAGGGAAAACATAGCATCATTTGTGCATTTGTTACTTAAAAATCCAAATTGATGGGTAGTAAGTATTTTATATTTAGAGAGAAAAGATAGAAGCCTTTTTTTAACCAATCTTTCAATGATCTTTGATAATGTGGGAAGTAGTGCAATTGGGCGATAGTTCGAAGCTTGGTCTTTATCTCCTCCTTTATGCAAAGGAATAATTATTGCCGTCTTAAGACAGTTTGGAAAAACCCCATTTTGGAATGACTTGTTAATTAAAGCAGTAAGATGGTTTAATGTGCATTCCGGCAGGTTTGAAACAGAGAGTAAGCCCATCAGTCCCAGATGAGGATTTGTTTTTAATGTCTTTAATTGTGCTGCGAAGCTCAGCAAATGCTACAGGCGTAAAGAAGAAACTGTGTAAATTCACATTAGCATTAGAGAGATATGAAAGTGGACCATGAGAAGGAGTTATGGTGTTCATTAAACCTTTAGCCACATTTACAAAGTAATTGTTTAGGTTCTCAGGTGAATTAGCGATAGTGCCAGACGAAGAAGCCTTATTCCTTAAGTCATTCACAATAGACCATGATTCTTTAGCAACGTTACCGGATTTAGCCAGCCTCTCATTATAATAAATGTCCTTGGCAGCTTTTATAGTTTTATGATAGACTTTCCTGTAAAGTTTCACGTAACCATGGAAGAAGACGTCCGAGTATTTTTTTAAGTGAGATAAGGAACGCATGTTCTTTGCAGATGTGCGTAAGCCTTTAGTTGAACAGGGGTTATGTTTTTTAATTTTGATAGGCCTAAGCGGAAAGGATTCGAACGCCAGAGTAGATCAAGTTTTTATAAATCTAGAAAATTCGGTATCGATATCATCAGAGGGGACAACCCAGTCAGTTGTTAGACATAGGTGCTTGAAATTTAGAAAATTTTTGTCCGAAAATATACGGCATAATTTGCGTGAAGCAATTTTGCATTTGGATTTTACCGAAAATTCTGTTAATACTGCCTCATGATCAGAGAAACCCGAGTTAAGAACAGCACAGTCAACGAATTCTGGATCAAAAGATGACACGACATAGTCTATAGTACTAGAACCAGTTTTAGTTATTCTAGTTGGTGAGTTAATATGCATGATTATACCAAAAGAGTCGAAAATGGACCGAAGGGATTTAAATTCGTTTATTGTATTTCCGATTAAGTTCCGAGTTCAAGTATGAGTATGCAGCTTATTTTTTAAGAGGTACCTAAATTAAAATAGCATTATTAGATTTTGGTACTACACAAATATTAATTTTTATTCCAATGGCAATCGGCCTAAATACCTTCATATATTTATTTGAAATGTGGATAAATAAATTCACTTGCCCGTTAGACTACAAATGGATAATTTTTTTACCGAACATACTCACATAATCATAAATTGAAATAAATTTTAAGTGTTTGCCAAGGGCACAAAGTAAAAAGTAGTTGTCGTTCGATCAGGGAAGTTAAGCGGGGTCTGGTTAATACTTGGATGGGTGACCGCTTGATTTTAGTTTTATGACGGTTTCCCTTCTACCGCATCTGAACTGTTTTTAACTTTATATAGTTTTTAATATCCCTCTGCTGAAGTTTCCACTTCTGTCGTGCGGTTTTAAGCACACACTTTTTTTGTTTCCAGACGAAAATGCCTCAGAAAATGCAGAAAACATCATTTATTTGGAATTTTTTTACCGAAAAACCTGGTTCAGATAACTTAGCCACATGTAACGTTTGTTGGCAAGCTTTAAGTTACAAATCAAGTTCAAATAACTTAAGAAAACATATGACCCGAAAACATCCACTTGTCAACATGAACACGGACAAAAATGAGAAAAAAGAAAAGCCGCGACGATCTCGCTCTCGCTCTAGATCGCCTCAAAAGAGATACTATTCTCCAATTCAATGTGTACCCCAATCTCAACCGTCAACATCACAGAAATCTATTGATGAGGCAGTTCCTGTATCCGATGATATTGATTTAAAAGCAAATGAAAACAAACAAATGTCTCAAGCAACAGTCAGTTCTTTTTTAAGAAAGAAAATGGGTGTGTCTTCTAGAAAAAGAATTGACGACACGTTAATGTTGCTAATTACCAAAGATTTCCAACAATTTTCTATCGTGGAAGAATACGGATTTAAACAATTTGTGCACGCATTAAATCCATCCTATGAATTGCCCTCCAGAAAAAAACTTGCAAATACATTTTTTCAAGCATCCTATGAGAAGACCTTCCATGACTGCCAAACTGCATTAATCGAAGTTGAGGCTGTTACTTTAACAACAGACTGTTGGACGTCCAGGAATAGTGAAAATTTTATGGCAGTAACTGCGCACTTTATTAATAAAAACTTTAAAGTTCAAAATATGCTTCTGGATTGTTCCTCTTTTGGGGGAACTCATACCAGCCAGAATTTGGCAAAGGAATTAAAAAAGGTTATATTAGAGTAAAACTTTGAAGACAAAATATTAA
Source organism: Pissodes strobi (assembly GCA_016904865.1). Lineage (NCBI taxonomy): Eukaryota > Metazoa > Arthropoda > Insecta > Coleoptera > Curculionidae > Pissodes > Pissodes strobi. The sequence goes on along the minus strand of MU184660.1, from coordinate 94,812 downwards.
TGGTAATTTCGGACAACGCCGCCAACATTCGTAAGGCAATAAAAGAGGAATTGAAATTAAACCATTTGGGATGCTACGCGCATACCATTAACCTTGTTGCCCAAGATGCGCTAAAACAACCGGATGTTTCTGGCCTATTAGAAAAGGCAAAAACTATAGTGGCATATTTCAAAAGAAGCACTTCGGCAATGGCGAAGCTCAATGAGCAGCAAACGCGAATAAGTCCCAACAGCATTCCAAAAAAACTCATTCAGGACGTGGTAACTCGCTGGAATTCTACTTATTTTATGGTAGAACGTTTTGTAGAACTAGAAGAACCTCTAAGAACAACGATGGCTTTAATAAATAAGGACCTCCCCATCATTTCCCTTGAAGAATGGATTTTTTAAAGGAGATCATAAAAGTATTAAAACCCTTAGAAAACTTGACAAACCTTATAAGTGGGCAAAATTATTTAGTAGCTTCCTCGATAATTATATTAACATTAACAGACGGGCTTCTAAACGTCTACAAAAAAATGCAAGAACAGGATTTTATGCCAATTATCCGAACAATTATAAATGTAATTATTAAAGGGATTCAAAATAGGCTAGGCGATTTAGAATGTAGTAACTCTTTAACTTTGGCTACATTTTTGGATCCCAGATTTAAGACCTTAGGCTTTTCTAATGACCAAATATCGGACAAAGTTAAAAAAAATTGTTACCTTCCGTGTCGTACAAATAATTAAAACCAAAATAAGTGACAAATCGTCAATATGGGATAAATTTGAAAAAAAAAATGGAATGCTTTCAACCTACTGGAACAGCACAATCAAAAGCCATTATCGAGGTACAAAGATATTTGGAAGAGCCGCCAATTTCCCGCCAAGAAGATTTACTGAATTGGTGGAAAAATAACGCTTACAATTTTCCAAATTTGGCCGAAGTCATTAAAACAAATGTAGTTCCGATTGCTACATCCGTGCCATGTGAGAGGATGTTCTCAAAATCCGCACTCATTCTTTCCGATAGGAGAGCCAGATTAAGTTCTTCTAAAGTGAAACAAATATTATTTTTAAATACTAATCAGGAATTTTAATCGGTTTTTATTGTCCTTTTTTTTGTTATGTGAATTTTATTACCAATAGTAAATATTATTGATAGAATCTTTAAGTATATATTTCCTTTTATATGAAACTTAAAGATTCTATAAATAATATTTATTATTGGTATGAGAACGTGTTGTTTTGTTTACGTTTTATAGTAGGTATTACTTCTGAGATTATTTTTGTTTTCTTTTTACAAAATAATTTTATTTAAAATAAAATGTGTTCTGTGTTTCATATCATATATGTTAATTTATTTACCTACACCTACTATTACTAGAAACAATTTAAATCGCATACAATAAAATGTGATTTCATATCAGTGAAAATCGGTATTGATTCAATAATCCATTCATATTCATTTTTATTGCGACGAAAATAATACAGCGGCCAAGTATCTTTTACCTAATAATCCGCTCTTCCTTCACAGTAAAAATCGCGTGATGCAGGATGCTTCACTACAAACTCAAAGGACGACGCGGACAAAATGTAACCTAATATTTATCTATGATGTAACCGTCCGAATGCATGGAACAGCGACAACCGGCGCTGCTGACTCCTGCTTCTCATACCCTCTTGCGATATTAAAGCAGTTCCAAAGTAACCGGTGCTTTGGGCGTGGAACTCGATACCGCGACGGTATTAAAAAATACCGGTTCCACAGATACCGTCACACGACTACTGTTGATACGTTGTTGTCTAGGTGAAACTGACGGCTATCGGCTAAAGCAAGACAGATATAACAGATGTGTGACTTGTGTTGTCTTGTTTGGTTCTTTTATTCAGTTGTTGTTATTGGTGATTCCGGTGGATCACTATGTGACCACATACGGACATTTTAATTATTTTTTGATTTATTTGTTGTGATCGTTGTCATCTAAATTGAAAAATTGGTAAGTTTTGTGTTATTTAATTTATTAATCCATTGTTTTGTAAAATATCATATGCGCGGCATGCATTGCGTCAACTAAAATATAGATAGAATTATTGCTGTTAATTATTTTAGTTCAAAATTTCAAATATGTCCAAAGTATATAGTCAACAATTTTGGGAAGTATGGACAAAAATTCTGTTATAGTGTTAAAGGGTGGTTCATAAGCACCGAATCAACCTCTGGAAAAGTGACAAAATGTAAATTTTCCATGTCATGATTGGTTGATTTTTCTAAATAAAAAGTAGTGATGGGCGATATATCGATAACCGTTATTAATAACTGGTTATTTGTCAATAACTGTTATAACTGATATTAAGTACGAAACTAAGCAGTTACCAGTTATTGAAACCGATCGAATTAATTGCCTATAAATAATACGTGAACAGCGGTGGAGAGGCTGCATATCATGTAAATAAAATAACTCCGTATAATAAGCGACGCGGCGTGGTGATATGACAGATGATTCGATCAATATCAATCCAAAATATTGAATATTCTGAAATATCGTTTACCAGCTACCCTGCGCCCTATTCCATGTCTCTGTCGACGATTGAGATTCGGGATTGGACCGTCCAGCGGCCGTCACGTTGTTTCGTTGTCTTTCCTTTTTTATGCGATGTTTTCTAAACAAGGAGTTAGCAGATCAGAAAATTGCAAAGTTCGTGCGTAAAAGTCAGCAATACACACAGCCGAAACCCTCAGTGCATTAAAAGTTCAAAAACTATTATTTTTAAATGTTAATAGTAATATTTGCCAATAGGTTAATTACTATTCAGCTATTTTCAAGTGTTACTGTGTGTTATTTAGTCTTAGGTTAAGATAAGTTTTTAGTTTTTCACAATTATTATATTTATGTTATGTCATTAACAGTCACTTTCAGTTACCTATGTTGTACTTTATATAAATGAAGTATGTTCCTTTAAATTGATATATAAACATGTTTGTTTTACTTTACTTTACTTAACTATATACGTATATAATATAAGGTATTATAGTTATACAGTATAATACAACACCACTACATTTGAGTGATTTGACTACATATAATGGAAATAATCCAAGTCTCTATTTCAATCATCATAATGCAGTAATGCTTATTACTAATACGCTTCTAAGGCACTAACTTCCAATAACCGGATAACTGCTAAGAATAACTGTTATTTGAAAATAACCGACACAGTTATAACTGTTAGTTCGAAATAACCTTTTAGCCCATCACTAATAAAAAGTTAAAAGACCTAAAAGTAATTTTAATTTTACTTCACGTTAGAGATGGGAAATACCGATCCCCTACGATACCGTTCCATATGATACCGCGACAGAAAAATACCGCGACAAAATACCGCGACAAAATACCCTACGCTTGTGTATTTTATAACTGGCACCGTGAGCCTCCGTACCCTCGGTTACTATGCTAGGCGCCTTCGCGCCGCTGGCCGCTGGTATTTTCGGGAACGGCTATTAAAGTGTTTGGTATCTTGAGGGTTTGGAACTAGAACGAAAAAAGTAAATATAAATAACGGATTGTGGAAACATGACTGGTGATGCTTTATTCAATTGATGAGTATTAATTTCATTTGTTTTGTATTTTTGGTCTTGGTTGTTTTTATTGATACAAAGCTGTGTTAATAAATATTAGAATATTATTATTATCGTTCCTGGCGGTCAAGAACTCAAGACATTTCTCAATGAAAATAGATTTTTACTAGCTACTGACTTGACTGCTAAATTGTGTAAACTTTTTGCAAGTAAGTAGCGTGACTAGCAGTAAAAATGAATTTTCGTTCTTCGAGAATTGATTTTAAATAATACTTTTACAAATGAGTGACAAATAAAATATTATTTGCCTATAGCGCAAATTGGTGACTTGATAACTGTCAGTATATTTTGGTCAGCTTTAAACGATTTCCTGGCTAAACGGTATGCTGTGGGTGATAATGACATTTCACTTTAGTTACATTTCTTTTAGGAAGGGTTTGGTAATAACGATTAAGACCAACAAATTATTCCGTAATAAAAGTGTACCTACCGTCTATGTTTCTAATAATAAATAGGTACAATTATCGAGGTGCATTGTTCCAATTGCTACATGCGTTTCATGTGAGAGAATATTTTATAAATCCGGACTTATTATTTCTGATAGAAGGTTAAGTTCCTCTAAAGTTAAACAGATATTATTTTAAAACACTATCCAGGAATATAAATTGATTTTTATTCTGTGTTGGGTAAGATTATTTTGGTTTTCTTTTCATACAATAATTTTATTTATAATAAAATGTGTTCTGTGTTTGATATCAAATGTTAATTTATTTACCTACACCTATTATTACTAGGAAAAATTTAAATTCCATACAATAAAACATGATTTGATATCAGTGAAAATCGGTATTAATTAAAAAATAATCCATTCATATTAATTTTTACCGCGACAGGAATAATACAGCGGCCAAGTATCTTTTGCCTAATAATCGGCTTTCCGTTAAAAGTAACCGTAACCTACGTAACCGTGTACATGGAACAGCGACAACGGCGCTCCTGGCGCCTGCTTCACATACCCGCTTGCGATATTAAGGCAGTTCCAATGTAACCGGTTCTTTCGGCGTGGAGCGCGATGCCGCGACGGTATTAAAAAATACCGCGACAAAGTAACTGTTCCACAGATACCGTCACACCACTACTTCACGTATCAGGTTAAAACTATGTGCATATTGCCTCTCACTCGATGCTTATACACTGCCACTGTATTAGTATTAATATTTTACTTTTAGGCACGTTGTATAGGTTAATGTTAATTCGGAACTTAAATTTAGATTTAACTTCCCGTTTAATTCTGAGATTTATCTCCACGTATTTTAAAAATTCAGTTTTATAGGTCGAGTTAAAATGCCAAGGTCGACAAATGTTGATTGGTAACAATGGTAACTACTCATAGTACATAGTACTCATACAGCATAATATGTATACATTTCGGTTAATTGCACAGATCCGGGAATAAATATTCTTTTTTCTGTGACGGGAAAAATGTTTGACAGGTAATAAAATATCACTTTATGAAATTACTTTTTTTCCCGGGAAAAAAGTGACTACTTTTTTTCCCGGATATACATACATACCTATATCTACACATAAGAAAGGTAGATCTTTGTTTAAGAAATGTAATTAGTTTGAAATATTTTGAAATGTCTACATTATTATTGGATTGTAACATACTTTTGATCATTGAATAATTCGACCACACTGTTGAGGGCTTTTGTTGTAGTGCCAGTTCCGAAAAATAAGCCAATAACACCGTCTCCGAGAAAGAACTGTATGTCTTTTTCTCTTCCATTCCATAAATCTTGAGTACGCGGTTTCTTAAATTTTCCGCGATTTAGCTGGCAATAATCTATGTGACGCTACTTTTGCTGCTTTTACTAACTCCGGTGGAGTCAGAGAAAACTCTGAATCAGACATTTTCTACATTATATTATTCAAATTACTAACCTAACAACAACCAACCACTAAGTTCGCAAATTTTTAAATCAAATCACAGCATTAAATTGACAGACTTTATAGGTTTTCTTAGCAACGCAGGTCTATTGTCATTATAAGTACAACAGCCTACCAGTTAAAAAATTCAAATTTCACATCGATAATTTTCTGACTTTAATATATTGTAGTAATATGTTATTTTAAATCGTCGTTTTTCCCGTCACACACACTGGAAATAGTATATTATTTTATATGGAGGAAAAGTGATACTTTTCATGGCGCGCTCGTGTTTAACAGCCGAACGGAGTGAGGCTGGTAATAGAGAGCAAGCCATGAAAAGTAACTTTTCCTCCAAATAAAATATGCTGTTTTTTCTTCAAATGTCGACAAATTAATGCAAAAACATGTCTTTTTAATAGTAATAATATCTAATTATTATTAAAGATAAATGGCTTCGCAAGGCGGCTTAGACCACGGTCGTAGGTGGCCTTGCCTAGACCGGTGTCGGTTAATATGTAACATCAAGCTGTCAGTGGACACTGTCAACAATAATTATTTTTTAAGATTTGGTCTCCGATTGCGTTTTAATTCCGTATTGATCAGCAGTTATTGAGTAAGTTCGATTAAATAATAACCAATTTGTTCCTAAATTAGTGATTTTTAGAAATGCAGTCACAAATTTAGTGATAAATACAAATTGTAGTTTAATAAATCTTGAGTTGTTGACGCTTATTTTGTTGTCTGTTTGTATTGTATCTATGTTGCTATGGTAACACTTTTACCTCCGCCGGCGGAAAAGTGAAAAGTAAAGCTCCGGCGGAGGAAAAACGAAACTTCACGGCAACACAACCTGGAGGTAAAATCTAATACTTTTATCCCTTGTATGATAAATAGTATATTATTTTATATGGAGGAAAAGTGATACTTTTCATGGCGCGCTCGTGTTTAACAGCCGAACGGAGTGAGGCTGGTAATAGAGAGCAAGCCATGAAAAGTAACTTTTCCTCCAAATAAAATATGCTGTTTTTTCTTCAAATGTCGACATGCAAAAACATCTCTTTTTAATAGTAATAATATCTAATTATTATTAAAAATAAATGGGTTCGCAAGGCGGCTTAGACCACGGTCGTAGGTGGCCTTGCTTAGACCGGTATCGGTGAATATAATGTAACATAAAGCTGTCAGTGGACACTGTCAACAATAATTATTTTTTAAGATTGCATCTCCGATTGCGTTTTAATTCCGTATTGATAAGCAGTTATTGAGTAAGTTCGATTAAATAATAACCAATTTGTTCCTAAATTAGTGATTTTTAGAAATGCAGTCACAAATTGAGTGATAAATACAAATTGTAGTTTAATAAATCTTGAGTTGTTGACGCTTATTTTGTTGTCTGTTTGTACTGTATCTATGTTGCTATGACAACACTTTTACCTCCGCCGGCGGAAAAGTGAAAAGTAAAGCTCCGGCGGAGGAAAAACGAAACTTCACGGCCGCCTACACAGTCGAGTAATGACGGATTTACTGACGTTTGAAGAAAATAACTATTTATTCATGAATAAATTTACTTGTTTATTGTTAGTGGCTGATTTAAGAATGACCGTTAAAAATTTATATGATGGTAGATTAGGAAAATCATAAACAATTTCACAATTTCTCCCAAGATGAAATAGATTTGTTGATTGCTCTAGTTTGAAAAATATCAAAACGTTCTGTGGCTTGGAACCAAAAAAACGATGCATGGGAAGCATTGAGTTAGGATATTTAATAAATCAGGTTTGGCCAAACATGAGAGAAGTACAAAACACTTAGAAGAAAAGTGGAAGAACGTGAAAAAAGGTGCAAAAAAAAGTTTGCGGATGAAAAACAGGAAGTATATAAGACTGTAGGAGGAAATTTAAATACTATTGACATCAACAATACTGATTTAAAGATAAAATCTATTGTTTGAGTTGCAGTCACTGAGTTGCCGAATCCCTTTGACAGTGATAGACCCTTGGTGCCACTTAGCGATGCCACTAATTTTAACAATACTGAAATCACAGTAGCGGAAGGTTAGTAAATTATGTTGTTTTTAATTTGATGTGTAAACATCTTACGCGGCGGTATGAGGGTAAATCTCGGCAAATGGGACAGAAATGTGTAAACTAGTGAAGGGACTACAAATAATTGAAGTATTCGATTCTGGCTTGCATTCGAATATTGTTCGAATGCGCTAACAACGAATTAATCGTCCCTCGAATGCTGGTTGAATCGAAATGAAATATGAATCGGCACAATTCGCGTCATGTGCGATTATAATATAACTTGTTCGATTATACTGGTCTCCCGTCCGAGCAACAAATAATAGCGGGCTTTGTTTTGTATTATGGAGAACAATAATCGAAAACGCTATACAATAAAAAGTATAAAATAGAGTAGGTTAATTACTGTGGTAGTTTTTTAAAATTGTTGAATATTTTTCTTCTGTAGTAAACATGTTATTAATTTTAAATGCGGTAGTCGGCAAGTATGACATACATATTTTTGCAATATGCAGGAGATAAAGAGGTTTGGCAATTCAAATTTAAATTAATAAAAAGTAATTTTAGTAAAATCTTTAATAAACTTTTACATAATATCTAAACAATACAACTTTAAACCATTATCTTATTTTTTAATCGTGAATGCTTTATTTGTAAAAGATTTTGCTCTTATGCTTAAATGTATCAAGAATGAAGACTTCAAGATCAAACAATCCAGAATCAGACAATTTGTAAATTTGAATTCGATTCGAGAACGAGACTTCGAAGTCACTCGAAATCTCGAGAGGTTGAATCGCTAAATGAAACATTTGGGATATCGCGACTAATCCAAATAATTCGATTCTTTGTATTCGAATATTCATTCGATTCTCAAAAGTATTCGAATGCAAGATATTCGACTCTAAAAATCATCCGATTTTACCTGCACTGGTGTAAACCGATTCTAGCCGCTAGGGCGGTATTATACAATTATGTCATTTAAAATCGTTTTTTGGACGATAAAAAAGTATGTTTTAGATTAAACGAACCGTCAAAAGTATTATTTATTATATTGTATTCGCAGTATATTGGGATCCATAGCATAGCTTATTTTTAATGGACGGTTGAATTTAAAATGAATTTTCGCTTCAAAATCCACGACAAATTCGTCCTAAAAAAGTCCTAATTTTCGGATTTTTATACAATATTGCCATTTAAAATCGTTTTAAAACGGATTTTAGACGATAAAAAAGGATATTATCATTTTAAATTAAACGAACTGTCAAAAGTATTATTCAGATGCCCAGACGTTAATCCACTCCGAAGTTGCCAGTAAGTATTATTAGAGAATCCTAACTAATATTATAAATACGAATGTGTTTGTTTGTTTCTCACGCTTTCACGCATAAACTGTTCCGATCATCATGAAATTTTGTACAGATATTTTCAAGAGTATAGTAAAGAACATAGAACACTTTTAACTTTTACCCGCTGTTTCGCTCGCGTTGATTTTACTGTTTTAATCCTATTTTTTCTTTTCTTAAGGTTATATTTGTAAAAAGTTTTGTCTTGTATTGGGCATGCCTTAGGTTAGTTTGGGTTAGTTGTGTAGTAGTGTAATATTAGACATTCTAATGTAAACGTTACAAATGTAACGCACGTCAGACGGTATCTGTGACGGGAATGTGTTTTGTAGGCTGTCAGTAACCGTTAGTGAAAAACGTGTTCTTTCTAACACCAAGCAACCAATTCCAAATAAGTGGTTGCCTATATTCTGGTGTCACGCGGCCTAAGGTGGCATTAGATAGTGATGCACGGTCCGAATATTACCATCAGAAGTTACGGTAATATTCCGTAATATTACCATTCCCCTTGAGTAACATTCCTTTGTTACCGTAATATTCCCTAAAAGTTTCGGCAATTTTCCTGTAATATTACCGGTACTATTCGGTTTAATGTTATGTAAAATTCCCGCGTTTTAAAATTCATAACGGATTTTTTTGCTTGTTGCGACTCCCTAGCGATAGCGCGCTGGGCCACATGACCTGCAATACACAACGTTTCTTTTAAGTTTTCTTTTTGATTTTATTTTGTGATATAGGGAAGTAGCGCAAGTTAATGCTACCTTTATTTATATTTTTTTAGTAGAGTTAGTATTTGTTTTTTTTTTAATATATTTAGGGCTATTTGCTATGAGATTTGGGTTCATTGCACGGCAAAATATTTTGTTATTTTTTTTAGTAAACTTGTACAGGGTGTCTCGGATTCCAGTCTATGTATGAGGATCTTGAAAACCGCGAGAGATACAGTGTCAGTCAAATTAGGGCAATTTTTGCGCATTTAGGTGCCTAACAATATGCCGTTTAGAAAGTTTTAAAATTCCGAGTATTTCCGGAGATATCCAGAAAAAAATCAACATTTTGACAAATCTTTTATTTTTTTCCTCGGCTTATTTAAAACCGAATTTCAAATTCAGTTGCAATTTTGCATTGTCACTTTTCCGGTCTATTCAATGGTGGTATCCAGCTTAGAATCCAATGTTTCGGCTTCAAGGAGTCATCATCACTTTCTTTTTTTAAATTTTAATTTTAATTTTTTTTATTTGAAATAGTTTAAATTATTTTCAAAATTTTCATATTCTATAAAAACATTTTATTTTGTTTTTGTTAAGTGGAAACTTGGAACATTTATTTTGAATAAAAATAAAAAATAGTAAAATTAAATAAAAAGGTTCGTTTATTTTTTACCCCAAAGCAAAATAAATGATTTAAGAAAAATAAAAATAAAATCATATTCATGTTAATAACGCCATTATCATCTGAAAAACGATAAAAAAGTTAAGTTCATATTTAAAAAAAGAAAGTTGATGATTTACCCTTGAAGACGAAGCGTCGGATTCTATGCTGGATGACACAATTTTTTGATAGGGTGGAAAACGTGGCAATGCAAAAGTGCAATACAATTTGAAATCCGTTTTTAAATAAGCTCAGGAAACAAATAAAACGACTTTTCAATATTTCGGTTTTTTTTTCGGAAATACTCGGAATTTGAAAATGTTCTAAACGGCATATTGTTAGGCACCTAAATGCCCAATTTTACCCTAATTTGACCGACACTGTATCTCTTACGGTGTTTGAGTCCCCAATACATAAACTTCAATTCGAGCCACCCTGTACATATATTTAATCGATTTTTTTTGCACTTAGATTGAAAATTTGTATTAGACTGTTATGAAAGTTTTAAGTTCAATTATTTTGTATGTTATTAAACTTTTTGAAGCCATCCGATTAGGCCGATCATCAGTTAATTTAATGAAGCTATGTGCTCTCGATAGATTTGTTCTTTCTCCTTTGCATATTTTAAAAAGATAGCTTTTTCGACGCTGTTTAACAATATTACCGAAAATTACGTAATATTGCCAATATTCTTACCAAAAATAAATTGCCAGTAATTTTGCATCACTAGCATTAGATTTTCACGTTGATGATGTCGATATCGGATATGTTTACACATCAGTGTCTCGAGTACTAGCAGACTCGCTCAATTTTTTTTATATAGTGTATCCCTTGGATAAACCTTGAATAATCTAATATGTATCAAGACAACCTGTTAATTTTCACTTTCTATTTATCCTGAAGCATAACTACGCTTTACAAATATGATAAAATATAGTTAACATGTTAATATACTAATGAATAATTTTTTTTAGTTAATAGTGCTATATTACAGGAAACATTCTCCATTAATAGAAATGACAATCAGCCAGTACTACTATATAATTTTCCACAGATAAGGTATCTGGGCTCACCAGCCACAATCAGATCCGACTGTAATTAAATCTAGTAATATTTATAATATTATAAAAAAATAAATTAATATTTGTTGCTAATTATTGATTAGAGCACTAATTTTTAGATAAAGAAGAGGATATTACTAGTATGCTATGCAGTTACGATGCTACCACTGGTACGATATCTTTTAGATTATATTTTTTGTACTCGTTAGATAATAATAGTAAGGGCAAGATCATAATTTTATTTCAGTTCCTAGTTCCTAGCATAAGCGTTGACCATACCTGGACTCCTGCTTCACTAAAACAGCCGAAAAGTCTGCAACTTTGTACTTCTAATCAAGGTTATCTATTTATGAAATGTACTAAAATTCCTAATGAAATAAATCGTGATCATTGTAATAGTATGTATATGTACAGGGTGAATTAGGTAAAATATGATCCTCTGCTACTCTGCTTTATCTTAGAAACTAAAGAGTTGATAAAAGAAGTTAAATAAAAAAAAGTTGTGTCGTGTAGTCCATATTTTCATTTAATATTTTTGCGTATACAGTGTGGCACGTTTTGGCCGCCAATTTTCTTATTTAGAATATTGTACTCTATATTTTTACATTGTTTAATTCTTAATATTCTAGATATTTTGACACACTATAACTATAGCTAAATTAATTTGTCTTCGAGATATTGACATTTGAGAAATGCCATTTTGTTCACTTTATACGTATTATCCTTTGATTTTCTTTCGTTGGCAGCTAGTCTGGGAGTAACACCCAAACGTCAAAAGAGGACTAGAGAGCTAACTGATGAATGTAGGTCCAGATAAAAGCTGTGTCAGAAGCAAAATTTTTACTTTTAAAGCTACAAACTCAGTGCCAAAAATAAGAACTGAAATGAAAAAAGAAGAGCACTTGATTAGAATGGAACACTTGAAAGAAGTACATAATTTAGAAATTGAAAAAAATTCGAATTATTAAAAAATAAACTCAACCAAAAAAATTTCCAAAGCAATTGTTTATCAAATTTTTTCTGACTAAATTTCCATTTCCTTGAATAGCACCGACTTGATCGCCATTTACATTGATATCCTCATAACCATACTGGTCATTTATTTGCACAGCTAATTATGCAGTACAGTTGTTGTCACAATTATACTTAGAATAGTAGACAACTTTAATCTCATTTCAAGTCTCAGTACTTGAAATCTTCGTTTCCAGATACCATATTTCCTCCCGACAACATCTTTGGTTCTGATACGACTTTCGTTACATAAATTTTCTGCATGTATTTGTGGGTTAGCCAATTAGGACATTTGGAGTTAAAATATACCCAGAGTCCCCTAGTGATGTAGCTATTGCCAAACATGCCTTCTTCCAACCTTCCAACTTATGCATTATCGTCACCTGAAAAATGTTTTATTTCAAAAATCAGAGCATTTCAAAAGGCATAAAGCTTGTTTTTTATTTAGGTGAAAAATCTGACATTTCTGTCACTTTTTTTTTTAATTCTCCATTATCAGTTAATCATCGGCAATGATATTTAATACCCGTTTGTAGATCCTCATGGGCTAGGTAATTTTATGTAAACAACACGAAATTATTAGCAAAATACTGAGAAATTAAGACAAATTTGTTGACAGAAATGTCAGATTTTTCCATATTAAAAAAAACAAGCTTTAGATTGACAAATATTAATATCAAATCAAATATTAATAGTTCAGGAGGCAGTGAATTTTGTTGGCACTTATTTTGACTAGTCGGCGTATGTCTTTTAGTTTGTTCTATTGATGACATTAACCAAGAATTTTTGAGTGGTAAAAATTTTCTGATGGATTCCAAAGATAAAAAAAAATGTGTACTTATTTTACCCATTATAATGCTTTTAAATATACTAACATAGACCTTGACACTTAGGAAAAAACAATCTATGTGACAAATGTTCAAAACTGCCAAAATAAGGGAAAAATCAGTTTTTCACCTGCCAGATGCATTTCTCATGCGTACAGATCAGACAGTCTGTTTTTTACCTAACTTTAGTGTACCCTTACCCCTTGCTACTAAAAACCATTTTCTTCAGTGGAAAAAAGTAAATCGCATTTGTATCTTCTGGCACATTTTCTGCCTCAACTCATCGGAAAACCGGGGGGAGGGGGGGGGGGGGGGGGGTCCATAAATAAATTGCTCAGAATTACTAAATGAACAATTCTATCGATGTTTGCTAACTGGGAAAATAAGTACCAAAAAAATTCACTGCCTCCTAGACTATAATGGTCCAAAATAATTTTTGGTACACTGTTCGTTTGTTGTATGTTCCTACAATTATTGATAACTTTTAAAACTTAGGGCGCGTAAATGCTTTATTTAAAATAAAAAATATGTGGTTACTATTGCCGCTTTCTTCAAACTGTCACAATACTACTACTTCAATATGTTTAACCAAAAATGAGCAACATAGTTT